>WOVY01006546.1:0-124681 GCA_013436015.1 Rhipicephalus annulatus
TGACTGTATAAAGAACATACTTAACTCGTCATAATATAAAAACCATGACATGTATCTCATAAATGTCAAGATTTACATTTCATGATCCTGCAGCTCTTGCGGTAGTTTCGTTTACGTGACATGTTGTGAAACCGGAATGGTATGTCATGATTACATGGGGAACACAAGCGGCACAACCTAACGTGAAAATCATGACCCGCGTGTTATGTAACATCATGACTACATGCCAAACTCATGATGCGCTCGTGGCCGTTTCACTAGCGTCACATATACAAAATTTTGTATTGATTACGTGAATGGATGATGAAGGTATGTGACTGATGAAAACATGATAAACATGAAATGCGCTTCATTTAACAACATGACTACATGCCAGACTCACGATGCGCTCACGGCCATTTCGATAGGTTCAACATGCACCACATTTTATATTACGAGACGATTATGGTTGACGAAGGTATATGGCTGGTGCAAACAAGATAGTAGTCTGGAGATGTGTGTAATGTTAGAGCCTGACTACTTGCCGTGCTTATGATGCGCTCGTGGCCGTTTCGCTAGAGTCAGATATGCCAAATTTGGTATTACGTCACGTGAATGAATGGCGAAGTATCTGACTGGTGCGAACATGGAAATCATGAGATGCATGTCATGAAGGAACATGTTTACGTGCCAAGCTCAAGGCAGCAAAACACTCCAACGTGACCCTGCGGGCATGCGCGCTGGATTCGTTTCATCGCGTCACGCCGGCGATGCCACATCAGGAGCCAATCTGCCTAGCATATACTCGCAGGCGCACGCCACGCTGCATTGCTTTCACGCATGTGCGTTTGAGCGCAACCGGTGTCCTTCTGTCACGAAGCTAAAGGTAACGTCTTGGAGCCAATCTGCCTAGCATATACTCGCAGGCGCACGCCACGCTGCATTGCTTTCACGCATGTGCGTTTGAGCGCAACCGGCGTCCTTCTGTCACGAAGCTAAAGGTAACGTCTTTGGCACTGCAGCATGTAGCGTTTCGCGCCGGTTGCCGCGGGGTCTCGCCGAGAGACCCTGGTCGCGCCTAGCGTCAATTAAAGCACTCGCATTTCGCTAGTGCAAACAATATCAGAGGTTTCAGAACTACGAATCCTTGGCCTTTTGATTCACAACATTACAAAAAACAGCACCACGCTAGACAAGCTACGGAAAATTGGAGAACAGGTAGGGCACATGATCCGCCGACTGTCAAACAAGCGCGGGGGGCTACGAGGAAGGGACGTGATTCGGCTCGCCAATGCTTTTGTAACTAGCAGGATTCTATTTTCAATACCTACTTACGAATGACTAAACACGAAGAGAACAGAGTCGATGCTATCCTTAGGAAAGTAATTAAGCGCGCACTTGACTTACCCATCAGCACTTCAAATCAGAAACTCTCTGCATTGGGAGTCTTTAACTCTATACAAGAGCTCCAAGAAGCCCACCTCACAAATCAATATACGCGTCTTACGCAGACGCCCCCCGGGCGGCGCCTACTGGACCGCCTCTTGATCCGGCACGAATGCGAAATCGAAAACGCGGAGCGTATTACTGAACTTTGGAGAAGAAAAGTCTGGGTGGCCCCGCTTCCCCGCAATATGACCAGGGAGGCGCACCAGGGTAGAAGGCAAGCGCGCGCTGAGGCACTTGAACAACGGCTTGGCTCCCGTAATGGGGTCTATTACGTCGATGTGGCCGGGCCGTCACCAAGGGGATACTACACGGCGGCGGGAATACATCAAGGAACGCAGGTGGACGGCCTCACTTTCAAAGCCACAAGCTCAAGTAAGGCGGAGAAGGTGGCCATTGCACTGGCAGTATCCCATCCAAACTCAAAACAAATAGTTACAGGCTCTCGAAGAGCCTGCGAGAGCTATCTTGCAGGAGAAATCTCTCGATTGGCTAATAGACTTTTAAAATTCAGCATCAGGAACCGCGATCCTACCCCAAAACGTCTTACATGGACTCCGGGACATCAGGGTCTACAGGGTAACGAGGCTGCACATGCAGCGGCCCGCGTGCTTACTTCCCGGGAAACTCCCCGTTCTCCCGATAGAACTGAACGTCCCACACCTTTAACACGGTTTCGAGAAATCAAAGATTACTACATTGAGCAACGCCGCTTGTATCCCACACCAGTGAAGGGACTCTCGAAAACGGAGGAGCGCATCCTGCGGCGCCTACAGACAAATACGCTGCTCTGTCCAGCCATACTAAAATATTATGACCCTAAAATAAGTGGGCAGTGCCAGTACTGTGGGGAAGTAGCCAACACTTACCATATGGTCTGGGCCTGCCAAATGAACCCAAAATTAGCCCCCTTTCCCAACCCCACCGAAGAGGACTGGGAGACGACCCTACTCAATAGCTCCACACTAGAGGAACAGCGAACTCTAGTGCAGCGGGCTCGGGTGGCGGCCTCGACTAATGACGTCCCGGACTAGGGATGTCAACCAGCCCGGTGGGGATAAGGGCTATCTGGCACAGCCAGCATCAATAAAGATTTTTTCCTCCTCCTCCTCGCTAGTGCAGCGTCGCTGCACCTTACATGGGCGCGCGTCAAACTTACGTGCGCTCGCCGCCGTTTCGCTAGCTTCATATATACCAAGCTTAGTATTACGGGACGTGTATGGACGATGAAGGTATGTGACACGTCCAAACATGCTAATAATGATATTTTGACATATAAAACATGACTACATGCTACGCTCAAAGCTTGCTCGTGGACACTTCGCTAGCTGCACATGTACCAAATTTAGTATCAGGTGGCGTGAATAGATGATCAAGGTAAATGACATGTCCAAACGTGATAATCGTGGCATGAAAGTCATGTACGGCCTAATTTACTTCCGCCTCGTAATTTTGTGTAGATTTTAAAGTGACATATCAACCTTCCTCAATCGTCCTTCGCATATCAGCGATTCCCACTGTAAATGGCATATGCCCATCTTTATTGCTGTGTTTTGGTTTTGTTTCGAAGGAAAGGACGAACCCTTTTGAACTTCGTGACCCGATTCGAAATGGTAAGCCTTAAAGAGTAAGGTGGTGAAGCGACCGCTGAACATTTGCTCACTTTTGTTCTGTAAGAAAACCGCTCGAAGCCACACGAATGCACACACAGCCAAAAGCAGGGCAGAAGTACAAAGGTTAGTGAAATACGTGTACTATCCATCATTCCCATGCTCGCTGAAGCGCCGTGCGTTGCAACTCCCATAGACACTTGTGCCAGAGGGCCCTCAAGTGTACATTAGGAAACTCCATGACTTTTATGGCCGCTGGATAAATAAAATTGGCGGATCCTGCGTACAGTGCAAATCGATGATATGCGAAGTACGAATGAGGAAGGCTGAGATGCCACTTTCAAATCACCACAACCTTAATAGGTGAAGGGAAATTATGTCGTACACGGCTTCCGTGTCATGATTCTCATGTTTGGATGTGTCATTTACCTTCGCCATCTATTCTCGTCACGTGATGCCAAATTTAGTATACGTGCAGCAAGCGAAACGGCCACTAGCACGCTATGAGCGTGGATTGTTGTCATGTTCTTACATGACACGCGTCTCATGACGCGTGTCATGTAAGAAGATGACACCATTCAAACCCTTCGTCATGGCACCAGTCAAACACCTTCGTCATTCATTGACGTCACGTAACACTGAATTTGGTATATGTAGAGCTAGTGAAAAGGCCTCGAGTGCATCATGAAGGGCTCAATATACGCCGAGGTAACGTTTACACACGTGCGCGCTGGGCACAGTGACGCTACGTAAGCAAAACGCGAGCATGCACTCTATATTCTGACGCCAAGCGCGACCGGCGGGACCAGCGTCCGTCGTCGCGGCCCAATGGCAACTGGCCCGAACTGCTTTATGCTGCATTTGGCGCCAATGCGTTACCCAGACAGCACTGCGTCTGCCTTTTTTCGCGACGGAGGGACGCCGGACGCGCTGAAACGCGCATGCGTCAAAACAGCGCAGCGCGCCTGCGAGTATAAGGCAGGACCGGCGCCTGGTGTGGCCACGCCGGCGTAACGCGACGAAAAGAACGCCGGCGTGCACGCGCGCCGGGTCATGTCGAAGTGTATTGGCACCTTGACTGTGGCTTGTAGTCATGTTCTCACATGACACGTATCTCATGATTACCAAGTTTGCGCCAGTCACATACCTTCGTCATCCATTGAGGTCATGTAATACGAAATTTTGCATATGCGAAGCTAGCGAAACGGCTGCGAGCACATCATGAGTGTGGCATGTAGTCATGTTGTTAGATGACACGAATGTCGTGAAACCATGTTTGGATGTGTAGTTTGCATATGTTGTTCGTTCGCGTCACGTAATACCGAATTTGGTATATGCGATGCTAGCGAAATGGCCGAGAGTGCATCATGAGCATGCCATGTTGTCATGTTGTTAAATGACACGCATATCATGATTTTCATGTTAGAATCTGTCGCTTGTGTTCGCCATGCAATTATGTCACACCATACCAGTTTTGCAAGTTATGTGAATGAAACCACCGCAAGAGCAGCAAGACCACGACATGTAAATTATGACATTAATGACGTATCATGCTTTTCATTTTTGACTAGCCAAAGATGCTCGTCATATAGTCATGTTATGCCCTACCGAGTTTGGTATAGATACCATTATCCAAACATTCAGGATAGCTAAAAGTCATAGGCGAATAGATAGATAGATAGATGCGCTCAATGTCGCCGAAGTTCGATAAGAAATGATTAGCATTTAAAAAATGGCAGCATATCCACGGAGTGAATGATGGAGAGTGGGGCGAAGCATCCGTCCGTCCATTCATTCTTGCTCCTGTCTGTACATGCGTCCGTATGTGTTGCCACCCGTGCGTCTATTTGCCCGTCCATTCGTGCGTCTGTTCGTGCGTCCGCACGTCCATCTATGAGTCCGACCCTGCGTTCGTCCATGCATTCGCCCCTGCATCTGTCCATGCGTCCATTCATCGGTGCAGCCATCCGTGAGTTCGTCCATGCATCTGTCTGTGCGTTCGTTCGTCCATCTATTCAACACTCCAAGTACCACCATCTCACATCTTTTCACTAAATAGTCCGCATATGCACCGCCATCCAGCAGACATTCTAAGGACTAAACGAGAGGTGGCACACGCACACTTTCTTACGGCTTGCGCTTCGTGCCTACTTCCCACCTTTAACCACCTCGAGTTCATGGTATATAATAGTTCACTCAATTTGTAGCACTGCGGCCCAACACTCGCAAAACTTCTCTAAAACCAAGGAGGTTATGCTCAGCGAGTATAACATAGAAACCCTTTCTTGTCAGATAAAGCTCAATTTACATGCCAATGGCTGCTATGGGGGCATCAGAGACAGGAGAATTCGGCTTTTAGTTAACGCGCACGCTGCGAACTTTTTAAGTGTGAATACACTTTATAAGCGACCCCAAACCATTCACCGCCGTCGGCGGCGTCCGCAGTCTTCTCTCTATCTTTAAAAGAAAGAGGACTTGGCGGGCCGCAGCGCGACGCTCTACCGAAAAGCCACGGACGCGACGCTGATATCGGTGTCAGTAACGCGCCTTAAATCTTTAACGCCGCTGCGCGCGTCCCCCTCCGCCTTCGCTCGCTCCTCCGCTCTCCTCGCTCGCTGCAGCTGCGCGCGCACCCCTCTCTCTCGCACGCGCCTTTTCTCTCAGTCTCTCGTCGAGAGCGGGTCGTGCGATGGATGTCCCGGAGGCAACGCTACCATCAACAACGAATGCAGTACAACCGAATGCCAGCACTGCACCCGTCGTTGGAGGTGACGGTACCGCGGTGGTTTCGCCGACGTTGGAAGACAAGGCGGCGCTGCGAAGGGCTCGTGAGACCGAACGCAAGCGGGCGAAGCGTGCAGCGGATGCCGAACTGCGTGCTCGCGAGGTGGAGTGCAAGCGGGCGAAGCGTGCAGCGGATGCCAAACTGCGCGCTCGCGAGGCCGAGGACAAGCGGGCGAAGCGTGCAGCGGATGGTGAACTGCGCGCTCGCGAGGCCGAGATGAAGCGTCAGCATCGAGCCGCGAACGCGGCCCAAGAAGCGGAACGACAACGCAAGCGTCAGTCGGAGAAGGGCGATGAAGGCCGGCGTCGAGACGCCGCTCGCAATCGTCAACGGCGAGTGGACGTTCCCGAAGCCGTTCGAGCCAGTGAACGTGCCGCGCGGGAGAGGGTGCGAGCCCTGGACTTTGCTCGTCCGGACACGCTTTTCAAACGTGACTTTGTGGATCGCAGCTTCGGTCACAGCTGCGCCGTGTGTGACCGGCTGTGGTTTGATAACAACCTGAGCTGCATTTCCGGCGTGAGGAACGAGACCAACAGGTTGAACGCGTTGCGGGTTCTTTGGAACGAGTTCAGAAGACGGTCAGGCGAACACCGATGCGACGACATGGATGCGCAAGACCAGCGGCTGGCTCCCTTCGGTGCATTCCGGGTGTGTGCGTCTTGCCGAGAGTCCCTGCTAGCCGGGCGGGTTCCGCTGTTGAGCAAGAGCCACGGCTACGCGTACACGCGTCGTCCCGCGGACCTCCCCAATCTGAACCCGGTGGAAGAGCGCCTCATCTCACCTCGACTCCCCTTCATGAGCATCAGGCGGCTCACGCGGGGCAACGGTCAGCCTTGGAGCAGATGGATGCGGCGACGGAGAGTGAGTCTGTGCGCGCGCGTCCCTCGGTTCCGATTGTGGTGTTGGGTGACTTTAACGTGGACGTTAGAAAGGACAATGGCTGGTTGGTTGACCACATGCTGATGAATTACTCGATGACGTGTCTGCCTCTCTAGTTTCCGACCACGGTCAACGGTGGCTTCATAGACTTGGCGTTCAGTAGGAACTGTACGGTCCGCTCCGTCTTGCAGAATCCGCTCACCGTACATTTCTCGGATCACAAAGCGCTGGTACTAACCGTGAGCTACAATGATAACACGAATAGGTGCTATACTGCAGTGTAGTTTGTGTGTGTGTGTGTGACGCGCTCGCGATGTGTGCATTTAATGCATCGTACGAAAATCGTGAAGTGTAAATAAATAATACTCCGTATATAATGTAACTGCGTACAAATGCTTCATGACAAACAACACTTAAATTCATTAATTACATTTTAATTATCATCATCAGTTATAAAACTCCCAAGCGTTTCCCCGAGGGTGAACATGGTTAAGTGCGAATGCACGGGGTGATGTTATGAGGGGGAGTAAAGTTAAAATCCGTTGGCATTGCCCAGTGAGTTAACGTAAACTCCCCCGTGTGATCAAATTGCGATTCCCAGGAACCATTACACCATAAAGGCACCATAGTGTGATTAATAAATATATTATAGCAAATAATAAATACCCCTCATAGCATCACCCCGTGCATTCGCACTTAACCATGTTCACCCTCGGGGAAATGCTTGGGAAATTTTATTGTTCAACAACGCACAGAAGAAATCTTTCACTGCCACCATCTTGGAGGTCAAAATGTAAGACTAGTTACACACTACGACTTCCACTACGGCTACGAGGGAGAAATTGGTGCCGCTATAACGAGCTTCGGCGTTCCAGTCTTCAACGCGGTCAGCGTTCCGGCGGCGTTGCTGCCGGGTGTCCTTTCATAGGTCCACTCGCGACATTGCCAGCCAGTTTTTTTTAAGCCTGGTTCATCGTCGTTGGCCCCTATCGGAACCAGCGAGGATGGTGTCAAGGCCTGCGGCGCTCCCTTTCAAGGAGCACTGCTTCAACTTCACCGTCCCGGAGGGCACGGCGTTCGTCGACGTGATAATTGATGGCCTCGAAGACGTCATGGGGAGTGAAAGAGTGCTGTACCTGCAACACCTCGGAGCTTTGAAGTTCCTAGTTGCGGCTCGGTCGGCTGCACAAGCAACCAAGTTCATGGTAAACCTAGGATTCAAGTTACGAGGTCACAAGATACAAGTTGAGGCAAACGGGGCGCCGAGCGTACAAGTCAGTGTGTTCCACCTCCCGCCGTACGTGTCAGATGACGCAGTTATTTCAGCCCTTCAGCCATACAGAAAACTGACGGGTATCACATTTGTTACCTTGCAAAGGCATCAATCAACGTACACTGGTACCCGCATCGTCCGAATCGAGATTGCCAAGCCTGCCCCTAACATCCTATGAATTCAAGGTCACCGCGTTGTGCTCGAGTACCGTGGTATGCGCAGAGTATGTGCACGCTGCAGCAGAGAAGGTCATGTTGCGGCTACTTGAACAACACCCTTCTGTCAACGATGCGGCACCTTCGGCCATACATCTGAGGATTGTGTGTCCAAGTGCAAACGCTGTAATGGGGACCACGCGGCGAAATATTGCTTCCGCCCCAAGTCATACGCAGACGACGCGCAGAGCACCTCACAGTCACTGAAAGAATTCCCAGAACTTGGAGAGAGTGCTTCGAAGAGAACAACGAAATTTGGAACCTCCAGGCACATGGAGGTTTTGCAACGCAAAACCAAGCCACGGCCACAGAAGATTCCAAATTATTGGGATGAAGACAGCGCAATCAACACAGAATTTTATGACGCCAAGACAGAAGACGCCAGCGGCGTCGATGCCACGTCGCCATGCACAACGAGTGACAACGTCGTTTCTGCGCTGACTGGGGACACCGCAGCGTTGTCATTTTTATTTATTTTATTTACAATACTGCTGACCCCAGTTAAGGGGTCGTAGCAGGGTGGAAAGAAACGTGTGCTACATTTCACAATAAACAGACAAAACGAACGCATAACATAAGCAAAAAAACAACCATATTGAACTGATTGCCAATTCACAGTGGCGCGTGAATAAAATCTTGTGAAGGGCACAAAGAAAAGAAGAAACCGATACACGCATTGCAACAACACACACTGCAAAAAGAAGAGTACACAATATTGTCGGAGAGTGCAATATACACCGGAAACCAGAACACGTATCAAGTGATCAACAAGACAGAAAAGTTTAAAAGTCAAGTAGGCTTTCAAATTTGTTAATATCAGTTTGCTCGACAACATGACCTTCAAGGCTATTCCATTCATTCACTGTTCTTGGAAAAAAAGAATACTTAAAGACATTGATTTTCGGCTGGAAGGGGGTTAAGTTCAGCGAGTGACGGTGGCGGGATGAATGACCTGAAGAAAAATACGTTAAGTATTGATGAGTATCGCTTTTGAGAAGGTTCTTCACAATTTAAAAAGAAAGCGTAAGCGGCATAAATTATTTCTGTCTGCAATGTTCAATAAACCAGCCTTGACTGTCAGTTCCGAAACTGATGCGCGGCCATAGCAATTAAAGATAAAACGGACTGCTTTATTTTGTACACGATTTACTTTAGATAAGTTATGGCATACTGTATATATTATAATTTAGATAAGTTAGCCGCCGTGAAAGGGTCCCATATTACATTTCCATAATCGAGAATTGGTAACACGATGCTTTTATAGGCTAGTAATTTTACGCTTGTTGGAGCATTTCTGAGAGACCTTTCCAAGTAGTGAAGTTTATACATTGATCGATTTGCACGTTTGACCCTATGCAAGTTGTTACATATATGTAAACCAAGGTATTTATACTCAGTTACTCGCGTTAGAACGTTATTCTTGACTGTGTAATTGAAAATAAGGGGTTTGCTTCTTAATTTTGATTGACATAACAGCACTTTTTTATAATTAAAAGACATCTGCCATGTGTTGCCCACTGAATAACATCATTCAGCTTCAAACTAAGGTTAATCTGGTCATCCAAAGAGTCTACAGCAGAATAAATCAGACAATCATCAGCGTACAACCTAATTTTCATGTCATGCTCGCCAACAATGTCGTTAACATAAAGAAGAAATAACAACGGACCCAGAACCGAACCCTGGGGTACACCCAAAGTGACAGGTACTATTTAAGAAGGAGTGTCGCTGAAGATGACATATTGGTAACGAGAAGTAAGGTATGATTTAATCCAACTGCAAAGTTTATCATTTTTAAGAATGGCACGTAGTTTGATCATTAGTTTTACATAAGGTATCTTGTCGAACGCTTTCGCGAAATCTATAAATATGACATCTGTTTGCTTACGGTCATTGATAGTCATGGCGAAGTCATGTACGGTTTCGACAAGTTGGGTCACAGTGAAAAAGCCGCACCTGAAACCATGTTGCGCTGAAGAGAGAATCGAATGCGTTGTTAAAAAGTAGATATGTGCTTATGAATGATATGCTCTAATAATTTACAACAAGTGCTGGTTAAAGCTATAGGACGGTAATTCGTAACTGACTGTTTATCCCCTTGTTTAAATAGGGGTTTAATTTTGGACACTTTCCAATCTTTCGGCAGGACGCCAGTTAAAAGAGACAAAGTAAAAATAATAACAAGGAATTTGGCGCACCACTCCGCGTATCTTTTTAGAAATGCATTGGGTATATCATCGGGTCCTGGAGATTTTTTTCATCTAAGTTGAGGAGCAGATTAAGTACACTGGGTTCGGTAATTATAACATCCTCAACAGATGGCAGCATTCTATATTTATCGAAAGGCGGGATAGTTCCGTCGTCAACTGTAAATACGGACTTGAAGTTTGCGTTAAATGAGTTCGAGATTTCTGTAGAATCTGAGGTACAGATGCTATCTATTACGAAAGTGCTAGTTTCCGAGTGCTTAGGGGTTATACTTCGCCAAAATTTGGAGGGTGATTCTTTATTCATGCTGCTCAAGCGCACAGTGTAGAATGTACGCCGCTCTGTTTGCAGTAGGTCTTTTAGTTTACGAGAGAGTTGGGAAATTTCTTCCTTTAGCTTCGTATTACGATTTCTTTTGAACCGTTTGTTCAAGCGATTAATTTTCCTTTTTAAATGAATGATGTCACGGGTGATCCATGTATTCGAGGGATTCGCTGGTCGATAGCGGAAGGGAACATAGAGGTCAATGCATGCGTGTACTGTGTTCTTAAATTTCACCCAGAGAGAGTTAGCGTCGCACATAGTGTCCATAGAAGTACTCAAAAAGTGATCATACACAGACTCCAATCTGTCTAGTATACAAACATCGTTAGCAGCAGAGAAACTTGGAACACGAGTCATTTTCGACCTTGTCTTTGGAAGAGAGAAACGAAATTGAGTTAAGACACACGTATGATCCGAGAGACCATCCAGTACCTCACACTCATAGTGACCGTCAATATTAGACCGAACAAAAACAAGGTCCAGTATTGATTTGCTTTCTCCGTGAATACATGTATACTCATGAACTAGTTGAACCAAATCAAATCGAAATGCAATATGGATAAACTCCTCGTTGTTGAAAGTATCATTAGTACCAGAAGAGAAGGTGGGCCATTCAATACCAGGTAGGTTGAAGTCACCACAGAGCACAAGTTTCGTGTTTTTCGTTATCTGGAGACCAATGTATTCATTTAAATTCTGCAAAGCATCAATTCTGGTACCAGGGGGTCTGTAAACAACACCAATGACCATACACTGTTTGTCGCGACACATCTTACAAAATAAGGCCTCAACGCCAATGGGGTCGGCCATTCTAGCAATTTGTATGTTATTTTTAAAGAGCAACGCCACATCGCCTCCCCTGGAATCACGATCTTTGCGATAAACACGATAATCTGGGGGAACAAATTCGCAATCGTAGATTCCATGGTGAAGCCAGGTCTCTGTCAATGCAACAATGTCCGGATCATGTCGTCACAACGTCGTCACAGGATCGCAGCAACGCTGTGGAGACGCCGATTGTGTCTGCTACGTCTTCATAAGAGGAACTGAAGGCCACAGAAAACAAACAATCCTCGTACGCATCACCGCTGGTGGAAGCGTCCCAAGCATCTCGGAGCACTGGCCAACCGGGAAAATCGCTCCGACCTTCTGAGGCAACAAGTGCAAGTGACGAGCTCAATGAACGGCCACCTGTGGGCCTAGAAGGTAGGGGAAGTCGACGCCCACGAAAGATGTAAAGACCACGTATTCAAGGAAACCTAACACGCCTCGCACCTACACTGTACAGGCCCAAGAAGAAGCGTCTGACAAGACATCTAAACATCGTAGGAGCCGGTCACCATCACGAAAATTAAGGAGCGGCAGATTTTCGCAAGCTTCACGATCGGTATCTTTGTCTCCTAAAAATACGTGTTCTCCCGACAAGATGTCTAGAGCCACAAACACTCAGCGCCGCACCAAGCCTGGTAGTTCAAGCATTAGAAGTGATGACACCACCTCCGGAACATCCAAAAAGCTCGAGTGGATTCGCCAAACCGAGATCCATCACCTGATGCGGAGGAGGACTCAGTGTTTTTTTTTTAAATCTTTGCTGCCCACATCTATTCTCTCCGCTTCCTGTTGTCTTCACCGTTGCAATGCTTGCTTCCCAGCCGTACAACCACTATGCAGTTGTTGTCTCTGATGCATGCAAACTGTTTAGTATTCCATATGTTACTGTCATTCACGATGGAACCTTCATGTGCGAGCTCTATGCTGTGGCGGCTATGCCCTGTTAAAGTAATTGCATCATGTAAGTTACGTTGTATTTTGAGTGCACGTTAAAGAACTCAGGTGGTCAAAATTTCCGGAGCCCCCCACTATGGCGTCCCTCATAATCATATGGTGGTTTTGGGATGTTAAACCCCACATATCAATCAATGTGTTACGTTGTATGCTGTGTGTACTATTTCTGCTATTATAAATGCTGCTTACTGGGTCCGTTCTATCTGTGCGCGTGAGCAAATCTCAGCGCCAGTCCTTCGAGTATCATCACGTTGACTTCATTCACTGCTGCTTGACACAGGAGAGGCCATGCCGTCGCCTTACGCATCGATGTTAAAAAAAGGAAAAAAAAAACGATTGTTTTGTTTCCCCCTAAATTTATTTTAAATGGATAGGCTATCTTGCATGACTTTCAATGTTGGTGGTTTCAAAGATCTTGTAAAACAACAGAAGATTATGAACCTTGTGCGCTCGCTTGGGGTCGACGTGCTTTTTCTGCAAGAAACCAACTTTCGAACGCGGCACGACATCATGACCTTCCGTACTAGAATTTCGGTTGAAGCCTTCTTCTCCTTAACGCAGACGCAGTCGCGTGGCACCGGTGTCGTGTTTCTCAATCCGAGGTTCAGGCGGGATGCGCATTGCCTCTTCTATGCAGAAGGCTGTGTTATTGCGGTGGACATGTGGATAAATGACCAGAAAATCCGATTCACCAACTTTTACGTGCCCGTGGATAGGTCTCTTGCCAATGACTTTTTTAGAGATGCCAGGTCAATCCCGCTAAATTTAGCGCCGTGCGTGTTGTTAGGTGATTTCAACTGTGTTTTTGATGCAATTCGAGATGTTCGAGGCTCTAGTCAAGGACAAAGCTTTACCATTCGAAAGAGTTGCAGAAAATATGTAGAGAGTTGAAGCTGGTCGATGCATGGACAACACTTCACGGGAACACCTTTGGAGCCACGCGCGTTCAGGGTACGTCTCAGAGCAGGATTGACAGAGTCTATATCGCTAACGAGCTCGATGCAAGTTTAGACACATGCGATATCGTTTCCTTAGTGCCTGGGCAACGCAAGCTCAGCGACCACATGCCAGTGCTGTTCACCTTGAAGGCCCTGCTGGGAAGGCATTGCTCCAAGTTGTGGCGAATGGATTCATCAATTTTAAATGATGAAGTTTCGGTATCTGAAATGCGCATGAATATCTATGCGTCTTTGGAAGACACGCTGCAAATTACGCCGACAGCACGGGATCTCTTGAAGGCCAGATGGCGTGATTTGCGCAGGAGGCCGGGAAAATGCGCCATGCTGGTCTAACATCACAAATGGTTGAAACATGGAGGCGTAGTCAAATCGTTGAGCGCGCAGGTAGTCTAACCGGCGCAATTCAAGTATACCTTGGGGCCGAAAAGGCTAAATATGACGTCTTGTTGAGGGCAAGGTCCGGGGCTTTCAAACGCGCACAGGAACTGCACCTGTCTATGGATGAACTAGGTAACTTGGCATATGCACAGCGAGTAGGGGTATGAAAACACCAGCCCAGTATTATCGCTGTAGCACGGACAGAGTGTGGGAGCATCGTCACAGATATCGCGTTAATCGAGGAGGTCTTTAGGGTGCATTTTGAAAGGCTCTGCTCTGCAGATCATCGCTCCAAAGACAGCAACCAGCATGAAAGAATCGCAGAATTTCGCGAAGGTTTGCCCACGCTGTGTCCTGAGGCGTCTGATATGCTCTGCGCTGAGGCGACGAAAGATGAAGTTTGGCAAGCCTTGAGGAAAATGAACACTACCACGGCTCCAGGTCGTGACAGAGTACTGACGGGGTTTTATATAACTTTCTTCGACATCCTAGGTGACGCACTTACTGACATGGTTGATGGGTTCATTGTAAAGGGCAAAAGCCGAGGTCTTTCAGTGAGGGCCGTGTAGTCTTGCTGCCAAAGGAGGGCATAGATCCTGACGATCCACGGTCATCGAGGCTGATTAACCTCCTTAACACGCACTACAAACTTGTAGCTACGATCCTCTGCTTGAGGCTAAAACCTTTTCTGCATGATATAGTGTCACGTACGCAAGCGTGTGCAGTGCTGGGTAAGTAAATTTTTCAAACACTTACTCTGATAAAAAATTTGTTCTACTATGTCAATGCCAAAAACGTTACCGGTGCTTTCATGTCATTGGATCAAGCCAAGGCCTTTGACAGGGTCGAACATGACTACCTATACTGCGTACTTAGAATGTTTGGTTTGCATGAGCAGTACGTTCGTTGTATAAAGCTTCTATACACCAACATGACCAGCCGACTTCTCATCAACGGCGTGGAGACAGCAAGCTTTCCAGTAACAAGAGGTGTTCACCAGGGATGCCCGATCACACGGGTGCTCTTTGTTCTTTCCATAGATCCTCTTCTTAGGAAAGCGGCAAGGTGCCCTAACATTCAGGGCTTTCCAATGAAAGGTCTGGAGTCAGTTAGAATCACGGCTTATGCAGATGGCATGCCCCGCCGCAGTGGTCTAGTGGCTAAGGTACTCGGCTGCTGACCCGCAGGTCGCGGGTTTGAATCCCGGCTGCGGCGGCTGCATTTCCGTTGGAGGCGGAAATGTTAGGCCGGTGTGCTCAGATTTGGGTGCACGTTAGTGAATCCCAGGGGGTCAAAATTTCCGGAGCCCTCCACTACGGCGTCTCTCATAGTCATATGGTGGTTTTAGGATGTTAAACCCCCCAAATCAATCAATCAATTATGCGGATGACATCTTTGTGTTTGTGCGAAACCAAGCCAGTTACAGCGCTTTCTCGGAGCTCTTCCAAGAGTATGCCAGTTTATCGGGTGCTTTTCTGAATGCGGAGAAAAGCAAAGCCCTTCGTTAAGGTGGCTTCCACGGCTCTTTGCCGGGTGGTATTCAATACGTGGAAGCCGTAAAAGTCCTCGGGGTATGCTCTCAAGACGGGGAGGTGGCCAATAGAAATTGGGAGGACGCCGTACATCGAGCCACGCAGGTCTTCGCATATGCCACTGACTTCCATTATCACTTGATGCCAAAGTGACGGTGGTGAAAACGAAGGCATGCGCATTTGCTTTTTATATCGGGCACACTTCACCCATACCCAAACTTTTTGCGAGCCGCCTTGCGTCATTGGTTGGAGCCTTCCTATGGGACGGGAAGACACCGAAAGTTCAACAAAAATTCCTGAAGCTCCCAAAAAGTTGTGGAGGACTCAGTCTGCCAGATGTTGTGACAATCACAAAGACACTTGCAGCTAAAACAGTTCACAAATTGTTTCAGGACAATGACTATCCTGGCCGTAGCTTATTGCTATATTGGACCGGAACTCTTGGAGCTGCACTCACCTCGGAAAGGCACCGGGGACCTCAAGCAGAACACCCACATGCCTTTTATGACGCAGCAGAGGGCCTCAAGCGTTTGGATGACGGCGACGCCACCGAAGAATACTTTGCAAAGCTCGCACCCACACGCATTAGCGAAATGTTAATCAGTCGCTTGATTACTGACGAGGAAAAACAGAGATAGAGGCCCAGCAAGTGGAAGAAATGGCGGAACAACCACGTACTGAAAATAGAGAATTTGAATGGCTGCGGTGATGGGACGCGTTGCCCACTCGTCAGAGACTGTCAAAGTGGGGCGTTGTTCCAAATGACGACTGCCCCAACAGCGGGAAAAGAGAAACGATCCGCCAAACGATCTATGAATGCGTAGCGGCCAAAGGCGTGTGGCACGTCGTGCGTCGTCAATTCGGAGTGTCAATTCCTTCGAACCAACAGCGCAGAAGGGGCTTATTTGAATAACTCGTGCTGTACGTCACAATGTTCGTTTTGTTGAGTCGCCGCTGTATGGCCGAAGCATGGCGACGACCCCAACGAGCTGCATACCCAGCGTTGCAGAAGACTAGGATGATCGTGGTTCGGTACCTTACCGAACAGATTGAAACTCAGGGTGAAGAAGCCTTTATCAGAAGGTGGCATACACGTTTTTTTGGTGTTCGGAAGAGAAATATTGAACTTCCTTTACTGCCGTTTTAACTCGGGGGAAAAAATTGCTTCTCTTCGCACGTAATGTGTTAATCTGTTCCACCTTGCTGCTTTCTTTTTGCGATTCTTTTCTCTTTGTTTTCTTGAGTGATTCGTGATCTGTGAGAATATTCGAAGTGCTGTGTGTTACAGCCTATCTATGTTTACTTCTTTGTACACGCCACTGAAGTGATTTTGTTACACCAGACAGTTGTACTCACCTGAAATGTTGTTACCAGTTTGCAATAAACTTCCCTGCTTCGCCCCTGAAACGACGTGCGGCCTGCTGCGTGCCGCTCAAGCGGCGTGATGGCCCTAGTTCGTTTTGCATCCGCTCTGGCGCCACCACTCCTCGTAGAAGAAACACTTTCACACGCATTTCTAGGCGAGACTGTGGGCCGTAAATGGCGCGTTTCGTAGTTGCACATAATAGGTTGCATTTTGAATCGTTATTAGGAGTACCTACTGCACCACATATGTGAACAGTTTGCCCTAAGCGGGCCAACAATTTGTAGAATATAGGCCTCAATTAATGGTGCCTTTGTGCTTTACTTGAACTGTAAGTAAGTGTTTTATTGCGCAAATAATTGTTAGTAGCTTTACTCCTTCCTTCAAGATGAAGCAGTCAGTTATGCAAGCACTGACGAGAGTGACCCAAGGGCCTGCACGCCCTTTATTCCGAAATCAGATTTTGCCCTGTGTCTATGTTACAGGCAACAGGACAACTATGACTGCTTGGGTAGGTAGTGATTATGACTCAGTTGACAAATCAAGTGCGCATAAATTGTATAATTTATTGCGTCACTAGCTGAATCAGTTCGCCGGCGTTTGCTGGGCTAGGTGTTGTTCTTTTTTGGGTAGCACGAATAACTGCCCAACAAAGTAGGGACTACCGTTGGATGGAAAAGCCTGATCCTGAAGTGTTTCTTATAGTTATTTTTGGTAAAATATAAAAAGCACACGAGCAACCACTCACTCGGCTTCCACTCGCTTCCGCTCTCTGACGGCCCATGCCGAGAAATTTTGTTCAGCCAAGCACCCCCGACGCTGTAGATTCCATGAAAATTTATGTTAGTACATGGTAACGTCTCTTCCCGCGTTCGGCTTGTGCTGTGGCACAAAGGAGCTTCGTGACATCACTCCGTTAAAAAGCACCATCTCCTACAATCGCGCACACAACAATTGTCCCACTCTAGCACAGAAAACACGTGGTTAGCTGCCCATGCACACGGTTACACAAAGCAGTGGCCGTGCACAAACAAACCACATGACAAAGCACAGAAGGAAAAAGCAGGAGAAAAAGAACGGCAGGGAGGTTAATCAGTCTATAAGCATCTGGTTTCCTACCCTGCGCATGGGAGGGGGATGGGGGAGACGAAGGATAGAGAGGAGAGAGGGAAGAGAGATAAACGCAGCACATTCAGCATCACACGGATGCATGCTCAGCGACAAAGCACAAGAGCGCTCATAAATCCTGCGGTGACCCTAAAGCTGCACGCACCGGCGGCGACTTTGCTTACGGGAGCATTGACGTTCACTCGCTATCTGATGGTGCTTGGCAACAAATATTCTTCAGCCAGGCATTAGAATCCTGTACATTTTAAGAGAATTTGTGATACTACAAGCTAGCGTGTCTTCTCGTGTTCGACTTGCACAGCGGCACACGCAGCAGCAGAATAGAGTCGTTGCATCACACCGCTAAAAAAAAACATCTGGACACGCTCACACTACAAAAACTGTCAAAAAAACACAAAACTCATGGCGCAAACTGCTCCACACAGGATCACACGCAGAAAAAGCACGAGCAAGCGCACAAAAAAGGACACGGTTACGCACAAATCCTCACGCACCCACATTGAAACACGAAGTGCCATCTGCATTGACGGGTGGAGCGTCAGCACCCTCCTTAAAAAAGCGGCCGAAAGTGTCAACTCTACCCATATGCATTCGCCCATTGACGGTGACGCGACGCAGCAGGCTGCTCTTTGTTTTTTATTTAGCGGCCGTTCCACTGCCGATGGGCATCTCGGTGGAAACTATTGTGTTTTTAGCATTACCACGAAGATGGTCCAACGAGCGTGCGTCGCCACATCGTTACGACGCGTCGGCGCGCACTCTCGGCTACCACGCGTGCTTTTCTCCGCGAAAAAAGGGGAGTAACGCTCATTTGCGCTGTTATGTCGTGGTGGGGAGAATCGTACGTCTTGGCTAGCCTTGGGCTTTCCCCGAAACGATTATGTTGCACTTACCAGGCGCACAAAGGTCACTGCAATCGTTGCCCAGTTTTGGTTTGTAAAAAAGACACGCTTTTCAGACACGGCGAAGTAACAACTGAGATGCTAATTCGCGTTCACCCGTTCCGGTGAGTACGTTTCGTGCATAATTAGTGCATTCGTGCGTCATTTGCGTTTCCATTTGATTGCTATTCAGTGCGTGACCTTCCAATTAGTTGCCATCGCGTCCATTGCTTCACCTTGCGGCAAAGGTGTGACTTTTTGATTCTCTTCCATATGGCCAGTCGATCATGTCTGTGAAATGCTGAATCGCTGCAAGTAATGATCAACTTGACATCATAAATAGCAGCCTAGTTTCTGTTGAGGCTTTCCCTAGAGATTTTAACCTTCCACATCAAGTGGACTCTTGTAACATGGGAAGGGAGCCTATGTATACAGTAGTCCAGCGTCTGAACCAACTCTAGGGTGGCACCAGTTATGAGCAATATTTTTAAATAATGTTGATAGGCTTTTTATACGGCTTGTAAACGTTCCTATCCACGTTATTCGTTTACGGGAAGGATGCGCACGATTTCACCACAATAATCTTCTAATTATAGTTAAAAAACAGCTGTTCAGGCTGAATTTTACTGGTGACCACCAAATAACAATGACTGAAGTTTCATGACCTCTACATGTTTTTGCAACGTGACTATGTTTGCAGGTGTGTCTTCCTCCGTCCCAAGAAATCACTGCTAGTTACTCTTCCGACCGTTTTAAGATGATTCAAAATGCCACTGCGATGAAGTCTTTACACTCTGCCCCCATGAAGTCGTGCATACGCAAAAGTAACGACACCTTCCTGAAGCAGGTTTATCGAATGAAAACGCTGAGTTTTGTGCGCATGTACTTGCGAGTGTGTGTGCAAAACTAATGAAGAAATGTGAATTCCGCCCAGTTTAAACTGCTGAACCAGGTGATAAATCCTAGAAATACACTATCATACTTTATGCGTACACCGGCTATTTTATCATGCAGTTTCACATCATGTATCTAAAAGGCAATAATAGCGAAAGTCGGGGTAGTTGGTGTTTTACACTTGGGAAGTAAAAACAGTGCGAAAATATAGACAAGGACAGAGGAAGAGGCGACACCGCGCTGATGTGGTCTCTTCCTCTGTCCTTGTCTATATTTTTGAACTGTTTTTACTTCCCAAATATATCTAAAGGTTTGACCTTGATGTGGTCGTCGATACTCGCTACGCCTGAGAATCGAGCAGTTCGAGCGGGTGCTCTGTACCTGGGCAGCACGTTTATTATTAAAGGCATCAAACTCTCGCTAATACACCGACATGTAGCTGCAGCGCTGTAAATTTTGATGATTCTCGGAGCGCACGCAGAACAAGGTGCCCCAAAGAGTGGACGCAAATGAACGATGTGGTGTGGTTAACATATACGATCACTTTGTCGGTGTTTCATAAGAGATAGGTTTAGAAAAACAGTTCCGATCGAGACACGAGGGACTCGCACGTTCGAATTGTCAGCCAATTTCAGAATCACGGAGATTGGGGCTTTTTTACTGCTCCAATGCTAGTTATCTAATAGATTTCCGCATTTTCCCGGAAATGAAAAGTGCAGTGATAATAAGGAACAGTTACTAATTATTTTACAATACTTTCAATATCTCGGCATTCGTTTACTTTTAAACACTTTACCTGAAAAATCTGAATTAACCAGCTCTTACTGCAGAAAAATTATAAAGCAGTGATCATGTGGTGTAAAGCCCAAAGCAGAATAAGAAATTCGGGTTGGCTTCACCTTCTGTTGGGCTTAGGCAGACGCCAAAGTCATCCGATAAGTTTCCTGTTTTGTGACATTTCTTGTACCCCTGTAACACAGCGAAGTGCTTTTTTACTGACTGATTGTTCTAAATAAAACCTGACAGCTTTCTGATCTCACCGTCTTGCCCGTCATTTTGGCTTCTTCATTTACGCGTTGATAGTCTTGTTTCAGTCAACGCAATTCATGTTATTTGTCGGCTAGATAAGTTCATGAAAAACGAAGATATAAGAATAACAGATGGGACAAAGTACTGGTTTTGTCACCTCTGTCTATTCATTCCTGTTTCGGGCTATTTTGCAGCCATAAAGGCATGTCAGTGAGCTGAGTGCCATCACCAATTTTTTTTTCTATCACCCTAAATTTATGCAGTCCTTGTGTCTCTTTCGGTGGTGGCTGCCTTTTTCTTCCTTTTCGATTCCTGCAGTTCACCTAAAAAGAACAGTGTGTCTATGTGATGTAATATTAAAATTAACTGCTCTCTATTGAAAGCACGTACTGAAATCATTCGCGTAATAGGTAACAAAAAACGGTTGTTGTTTTCGTCTTGCAGAAAATAATGCTAAGAAGAGTACTACTTTCTAGGTCCACTCACTACATGGGCCAAGGAATTTAGGGAGGCAAAGTATTTACATTCCGTCAACAGCAGCAAAAACAATGTAACAATAGCATTCTTATTGTCTACAGCATTTTATCATAATAAACCATGTTTTCTTAAACACGCATGTTATCTCACCTTCGTCTGCGTCGTTCCTTTCTTTATATTTTCTATGCCACACACTTTTCGAATGCATGTCTCTATTTTCTTTCGCTTCTGTAAAACCGTGAATCGATGGACGTGAGCTTGTTATCAATTGCATGAATATTTCTGATACCAGCGATATACTTTAACTGGTGTGGACAAGGCTTACCTCTAGAAAACGTTTTTTTTCACTAAAGTTGCTAATAAATTTTCGCTGCGTACATTGATCAACGTCTTTTTGCCTTCAGAATTGAGGATTGACCTAGTAGTTATTTTTTGTGCGCAATGCGAGTAAGTTATACAAAAATGTAAACAATGTTGATGCCTTTATTTTTCAATATCAACGCTTGCTCATTCGATGCATACATCTCCCCGACATGTTGGCGGTACCAGTTCCCCAGTCATGGGCTACGCACTGGCATCCTTCAGGGCAGCCTTGAGGATTGTTGTTGCTATCGTAGTAGCACTATGAGAAATAAAAATAAATCAATGATAACATTAGAATGTGTCAAATGAACTGCTATAAATAAGCTGTTAATTCTGTGAGTCTCCGGAACTCCCTAAATATTCAATGGGTCTACGATTGAAGTCATGCAAACACATTTAAACAGCACGCCCAATTAAAAGACACAGTTTTCAGCAACACTTAGAAATATATTCCACCAATTCACTACGTGATAAAACTTTGAAAATATAGTAGCTTTCATGAGAGATTATATGCAGTTTGCAATTCCCGCGCACAAACAGTAGCATTAGGCGCCTAACATACTTCAGCGTAATGCTCTGTATTTCATTAATGAGCTTTCTCTTTCCCTCTCCTTATTAAACCGCAAAATTTTATAGTCGTTTGTGTTATTTCGCAGTACTTTTAGCCCAATTTTCGGGTGAATATTACTAATAATAAATATGATAACGGAAAACAAAATTCCTACCTAATTTCATGCATACTACAACAACAATTATACAACTAATTGTGACATTGTAGTTTACTTTACAATATTTAAAGTTGTAATAAAGGTACTCGTTTTTCAGAATCACAGAAGGAACCCAGTAACAAAATATATGCAGTAAACGCTTCACAGGTTACAGTCATTAAAAAAAAATGCTTCCAAGAGCTACTTGTAAAGCTGACGTATTAATTTATTCAGAGAAAAAATCTCAGTCTTCAATACCATCTGCAATCATTTGGATGGGACTATTGGAGATTACAGTGGTTTTAGTTTGCTTTCTGAGAACATATTTTCCCACTGTCCTTGAACGTTCCTGACACAGCGCAATGACAACGCGGGCAAAATGCAAAGAACTACAGACAGCAGTGCTGACTAGGCTATGAATTTTTAATAAAACAAAATGAAAGAGAAAAGAAAAGGGACTACTACGCCTTTGACACCCATGGGATCTCATTAAAGCAAACATTCATGACACGCATATTCATATAAAATCAATATTGAAAATTCAGTTGCAAGTCAGCGCTGTGGTCTGTCATTTTCCCGTCGTCCACGTAGTCATTGAGTTTTGTCAAAAATGTCTAAGTACGATCACCAACTAGCATAGCTTCAAGTTCTTAGAAAGGAGATTTCTCGTTGTACGAGACCTTCAAAGTTTTCAAATCACTCACCAGCTGATTGCAAACCACTGCGGTGCATGTAAACTGGTCATTTCTGAAACGATTGTTATATGATCAGGCCCTAGAGAATATAGGTGGACTAGAAAAAATGACGCTTACAACTTCTGAAAATGAATCCTTGCTTAAAATCCGCATCAAGTACTGGCTAAGTGCCACGGGCTTTGGACAAAGCATACGCATCAATGTTTGCTTACAGCGTAAAACCCGTGTCAGCACAGCTTTCGGGGTGAGCTAGATAGTATATTTCTACAGCGCGAAGCGTATAGATAAGACTCTAGATTCATCCGTCGAAAGCTAGCTGCTGCATGATGTATTAAAGACGGGGGTGAAAGAAGGGTGTGCAGTGCGTGCATATGCGTGCACAAAATAACATCTCTTTCGTGCCACGTAAACATTTATGAAAGGTAACGTTAGGTTATTTCGTGGGTTTTTTTGAAAGGGCAAAGAAGTTGCTGCAAAAACGTCAACGTAAAAGTCGGTTTTTTGAAACACTAGCTAAACAATTTGCCTAATCAAGAAGCAGAACTCAAGGTAAAAAATGAAAAAGAAAAAAATACTGATTGTGTTCGGGTTCCACATGTTAATTTATTTCCGGTGGAAACCTTTTACAGATAGATAAAGAAGTTGCATTAGTCTGCACATCAGTCCACAAAACAAATAGAATACACAGTGTCTAAAGTACACAAAACAAATGAAATAAAGCGAGAACGTGCGCATACCCACTAGCTGACTCAACACTCTTTTAAGTCGCTATTAATGTTCGAGAACCCCCGAGGGGGGTTAAACGTTAGCTTAGTATATGGAGGCATACTGCAATATATAACAAATGAGGAAAGAGATTTTTTACACATTGCAGTCAGCGCCTCTTGCAGTTGTGTAAATACCAGCTGTTGCCGCTATCTTTGACGAAAATTTTAAAGAAAGTCATGTGCACTAGGAGAAACCAACCAGTTCTATATTGAAAGTTGCGTGTGTAGGTACACTCTGTAATAATTTCGTGACTAAGCGCTGAACATTTTTTTAAATTTTAGTGAGCCAATTTTTAAACTCTTCCTTGAATCAGTAAAATATTAGGTTTATGCATTCTTTGCCTCAAGTAACACCCAAATTAGGCATTTATTGTTGTTGAAATCTTTCTGGTTCTTTTTTAGAACAAACAAGCATGCGAAACACGAAAAATAATATACAGACAGGCAACTCACGCATTGCTACTCTAGTGCTTCGAACCCGTTTTTATTTATACGTGGCTGCGTTCGTACATTTTAAAGGGCCTTATGCTATTTTTTGAATGCGCATAAAAATAATTATGGTATCTTGAAGCTTCACTTTTACGTGTTCAACGCGATAGCAATAGCCTATCCCAACTGCGTTCTTCAACCATATAGTGCATACATTTGATTGTATGTTGTTACTCGATGAGCTTAAATCTTATATTATAACAATGTAATTGATAAACTTGGAAGCTACTTATGTCAGTAAATCTTTCGCACTTGTCTGAATTTAGTGTAACGGGGAGGATGCTGGAAACCACAACCAATCAGGTGCGTAAAATCTTTTCCACCTTGCTATGCACCCACTATGTGGTCTTAAGGGAATATGCGCAGTAACGTGTGGGTCTTTTTTGAAGTGTGGCTGGTTCTAAACAGCGAATTTGTTATAATAATCGCAGGATCTGACGTCAGATGATGAAGTACGCTTGATATGCGAGGTTTGATGTCTCCAAACCACCATATGATTATGAAAGAGGCCATAGGGGAGAGCTCCAGAAATTTAGACCACCCGGGCTTATTTAACGTGCACCCAAATCTGAGCAAACGGGCCTACAACATTTCCGCCTCCATCGGAAACGCAGCCGCCACAGCCGGGATTCAATTGCGTGACCCGCGGGTCAGCAGCCGAGTGCCTTATCCACTAGGGCACCACCACAGTGGGGATTGATGTAAGTTTTTATTGTGAAGCCTATATACAGAGGGCGCAGTTCGTAGAACTTCAACGTTGTTTTCTTTGGATTCGCATGCACAGGAAACTATTTTAACGATATTTCTAAACAGAAGCGTGGTTCTATCACACGAGACCGTCATAAACAGTATGGCGAGATTTAACTGCGATCCAGGTTCAAGACCCGCAAGAATGTACTTCCGAGAGTGCGTGCCAAAATTTGTTACAGAAGTCAGCACACTTAGTGGCTGTCTAGGGTCCATCATGGGATGGTGAATTCCACTATCCACCATTTCGGTGGATTATGGTGCTGCAAATATTGGTGGCACTTGGTGTACGGTGGCATAAGGTGGATGTTGGAGTGCCGGCAATGCTGGAGTGCGAAACGGCGTCAGAACCACCGTAAAGAGCTGCTACTAAAAAATTAAAAATAATTGTACATGAAGGAGTGTTACGGAGTGACCCCTCCAGATTTTGAATGATTTGGGAATCATTCCACATTTTTGCGATCCCAGAATGGAATGGAGACTACTCTTGGAGGAATAGAATTAAGCACATTTTGCCCGGAATGGAATAGAAATATAATTACGCCTATTTCCGAAAATAAAGCACGTTTTTGTCTAAGTAATGTTTTTTTTAAACTTCAAACTTTAGAAAATCAAAGCCTTGAATTTAACACTAGAGTAACGATATTAAAATAGCTTGTCTGATTACTAGCACCATACAATTATAAGCAACGCGCTTACTACAACTTTGTTCTGATATCAACTTTGCTCCTTCGATGTTTTTCGCTGTTTTTCGCGTAACCTTGGTTGAGCGGAGCCACGGTGGCAGCATAACCCCTTTTACGCCTTGTGATTTTATTCCCTCGGTGGCACCCCAGCCACAGTTCCCACCTGCCTCCTGTCTCCCCATCCTTCGCTTCTTTGTGCTAGCTTCTGTCACCGTCGGTGACGTGGTTGCATATCTAAAGAAAAGCTTCTCAAAGTTGCGATGCTTGTTAACGCTGGCGCGATACTTTTGTTTACGGCAAGCTTTCGTATATCAGCTTGCGCACCGTCCCACCTCATACTCCTCCTCACCTTCTAAAATGATGTACCCCCTTTATAGACATGGGTGTCTTCGCCCGAAACTCTGTCAGTGAAGGTCTGTAGGTCAGAGCAGCTCACAATCGTTACACGATGAATGATTCCGAAACCTACCTGAAGCAGGAAAGCCTAAGTAACCACGGTTACTACGGTGTATGGCCAAGAACTGCCGCGGCGATTCTCGCCAAGGAAAACTATCGTTTTCTCTGTTCTAGGATGCGGGGGAAGGACTGGATGGTGCTGCCATCGCTACAGCGCCTGTTGGTGGCTCGAGAAGAAATATCATAATGCACTATCACACAGGCTCCTGCGTCCAGCGCTTTAAGCTTAAGCAGCTTATATTTGTGAAGTGAAACACATAGGTAGACGGGAATTGTCTTCTCTTACATTGTTTTTTTGTTTAACGAAGCGTTCAAAGAGTCGTACGGTCACAATTCGGGTTTTAAAATCACCATTTAGCTCCTGACATTTTGTTGCAGAATTTCATTTATTAGAACAAAATAAAGCTTCTCTTTGCACGTTGTTCTGCTTGCAATCTTTATTGCAGCATTTAAAAATGACGAGGACGCTGAAGCACGTTTAATGACGTTGAGCTAGTGACCAAATGCCGAACGTGTGGGGAAGATTAGGCGTTTGGGAGATGAAGGTCAGAAGATCAGACGTTCCTGAATCTCCATCTGAGAGCTGGTCATCCCGCACACCCAGTGCGCCGGGGTGGGATCATTTCATTATTATTGTTATCGTTTTTTCGTAACTTCGTTGGGCTCCTACGACTCGCAGATATCTGTGTTCGCATCACCAAGCAAAGAGGACATTGGGACGGAGCGCATTTTTTTGCTACCTCCTTATTGGCTACTCCTGTAACGTCATGCTGAAATTAGTTATGTAAGCCTGAGTACATGCTCGATCAAAGTCGAAGGCCTCAACGCATTCTCTAGGTCCACGTTTAGTAAGCCAAAGCCAAGGGTAGGCGTTGTGCAAAATTGAACAATCGGTCAGTCAATTTGTAGAAGAGAAACCTTGCCATAAGCTATAGCGTACAAACACAGGCATTATTCCAGTGGATATTGAAGGGCAAGACAAATGATTACTGCAAGTTGGTTCTCATTGATACCCCCCAAACGGAAGGGGCGAATACTGTATTCATGGCCTGATGTATTTCTCACGAGAAGTTGAGTACTCGAAACACGTAAGTAACATTTGTGACAAAGATGATATTGAAACCTGACAACGTCTTGACTACTGTGTCGTAAATCATTGATACCTGCGTAGAAGTGAACACAGAAAGTTCTCATCACCCCATTCATATTTGCGAGGCGCGCTTGAAAAGCATGAGTGCTAATGAGCAGTGGGACGCTGTGTTCCGTATTCGATGCAAATGCAAAAGATGCCCGAGTGGTGCTGCATTATTTTATCTAAGACCAGCAGATCTACAGCGTTTTGTCCCCTAATAACTAAATTTCAGTTGTCTTAATATTTCCGATAGCTCTAGACACGTAGCAAAAGTGCTTGTTCTTTTTGAACACTGCTTTTATCAGTAAAAAATACGCTATTTCAGCAGTGTAGCAATAAAAAATTAAGCATTTAATTATCAAGATTCGTTCAAACATGCTGACTATACCAATAATAAATGTAGTGGGAAAAGTGCTCATATACTTAGCGACAGCTCTTCTTGGCACTGAAGGGAAAGCTACGGAGGTGGTGCTTCTGCACATGTAGCACTACGCGAAGTAGTCCGTTTTAGCACGCGTCTCGTAACGTTATGGAAAGTGACGGGGGCGCAGCATCAGCGTTTCATGTATCCACGCAGACGCCGCTTATAGTTGGAGGTGCACGTAAAAGGCAGGACTTTCTCACACGTTCAAAAACGCGAAGTCACAATGAATAAATCAAAGTTATTACGAATATCTTAATGGTGTGAGATGCGCCCTGTTTCGAATAGCTCCACGTAGAAAATAAAGGAGCGATTTTCATGTCTCACTTTAGAAATACTGCTGCTATTGTGAAACTACACTCACTGGCGGTAGGGTTCACGCAATTCGGCTTTGTAGCCTTCGCTTCAATGCCACGAAATGCTGTCACCGAGTATTGACTCGAGGACATACCGTGGCGCCACCTACGTGATGACTTCACTCATAGGATGCAGGGTTGCGTTGTCTGCTAGAACACCACATTTTCTGCGCTTTTGCTGGGGACACCATGCATGCTTCCCTTTGTTTAGAAGCTCAGTGCTTAATTAAAGAAGTGGTAAGACCTGATAATACGGGCAAGCAAAGTACGAATCGGTGCCCCCGGTGGCACTCTCGCACCTAATTTGCATCGCGAAAGCAAAGGTGCCGTATCACACAACTAATATGGTATCTCTGTCGTCTAAACGATCGCAGCGCTGGCCTCTCAAGTGTAGGCCCTCGCGGCCATTAGGTAAATTAGTAGGGTGGTTTTACTGCACGAGATATGCCACCAAGCTATTAACCCTCGACATTGGTAACGTTTTTTACGTACTTTTGTGGTTTTAGTGTCTCTCAAGACACCATATTAATGGCAATAGTCTTTTTCCCCATTGAAAAAAACGTCCACCATAGGAATGGTGGATTCCATCACCCACCATTTTGAAGGATTATGGTGCTGCGAATGTTGGTGACACATGGTGTAGGGTTGCGTAAGGTGGAGCGTATGGTGGGTGGCGCACTCCAGCCGACAATGCTGATGAACATATAAGTAAGTATGCACGTAGCGGTTGAAGGGCGCACTAGGGGCCAAATCTCGCTGTCGCGTTCAAATCATAAGGGCGATACTCACGTGTCTCCTAATACTTAGGCACAATCTCGGAGCATGTGACAATGTGGACACCTAAATATGGCACATCTTGCATATATTCGTCGGATATATTTTGGGGTATAGTTTGTTAAACAGTGAAGGGTTGGGATACGTGTGCGTACGCAGCTGTCGTAGGGACGCCGCCAGCATCTTGCTCAGCTTCTCGCTAGGAGGAGAAAATGTTCGACGGGCCAAGTAGAAGGCCTTTGTGCTATCTGTATTTTTCTGCGCCAAATGACACGCCCGAACCTTCCTGTTCGCACAACTAGGATGTTGGTTCTAGTTCACTGTTATGTAGACACTGGATCGCGTGTATGGAATTCAGTCAGCGGCGTCTTTACTTGGCATTTATTTGATCTGACGCTTTGCTTGGCTCGAGTAGATGCGATGGAAGCAACAATAGAGAGTTTTAGTACTGCGTAATGATGCTACGCACGCATCACGCAAGCGCGTTGCGTTACGTGGCGCCGTTTGCCACTAATCGGCTTTTAGTACGCCGTAGTACCCGCGTACGTAACGAGCGAGAAGTGTGTTGCGCCATCTGGTAGATCAAAATAGAAGCACGTGTTGTTGACAGCCAGTGTGAGCCAATCCAAGTGTTATAGCCAGATTATGGCCATATTTTAAACCACACAGCTGGTCGGTGCTTGCCCAAGTTGCCTTCGATGCCGCCATTTTGCAAAACAAAGTCTCGTGCTGTCACGAACTTGTTCGAGAGCGACGCGATCAGCTCATACGTACGCACGCACGCATCTCATGCGTGCGTACGTAGCGGCTGTGTACGTAACGCGATACGTGCGAGTTGCGGTCTGCGCATGCGCACTACGCAGAACGTGGCGTCCTTACGTACGCAATGCCGCCCCGTACGCAGCGTACGCAGTACTAAAACTCTCTAATACCTTTAACAGATAGTGGGGAACAACGTAACGTCAGCGTCCCACCACTCGTTGAAAGCAATGCTTCTCCTTCATTCAATAAACATCGGTAATAAAGACAAAATAACAATTAAGCGTCCCCAAACCATACTCAATTACGCAAAATTCACGCAATACCCTCACTATACTCTGCTTCGCATTTTCTCGAGTTCGCCCTGTGGGAAGATGCGGGCGTCATATTGGATGCTGTGACTATGAGCGAGATACTACTGTTCATAGTAGCGCTGTTCCTAATGTCAATTTTTAATCATCATGTTTCTTTGCGTTACAGCGAAATCATGTCGTACGTTTTGCAGAAGAGGCTAAATATGATTCTGCTTTATAAAACACGCGCATTTCACTGAAAGGAATAATCGTGCTGATAATGCGTGAACGGAGGACGCTTTGTGTGCCTGTACACACTGCTGCTGTCCTCACAGATCGTCTTAGTTTAAATCGTATAGACACAAGTGGCTGTTGACTCTGCCACGATATTGTTTGATGCGGATGTATGCATTCCGTGATTTGCAATCTCATTATGGGCATGATGGTTTTTCTTTGAGATCTTCCGCAACCTTCCACATAGTTTAGATAGGACAGTGAGTGTCTTGCGCCAAGGCAAAATAATCTTGTCAATGTTGTGGAGCAAGAAATCTCTCCCCCAAAAAACACAAAGTTAAAAAAAGTAGATGCCCGTTTTGTCAAAAAATTTCTTCTCTCCTGGCTTGAAAACGAGTCGTTTTTCGCAACTTACAGAAGGTGCTCAATGGTGACTTTCTATAAAATGACATACAGTCACCAAAGATATTATGCGCTTCAGAGACATTTTTGTGTGTCAGCGTCACGTGATGGAACAAAGTTCTAATTGTTTTGTAGCCACGTGGTAGGAAGACATGCACTTTCCTTCACCCCCCTTTTTTTAAACTCAGTTTCGTGATGTGCTGAGGATATACAGAAAAGATTGCCGCTTTCAAAAAATAAGTAATAATTTCGGTGACTGTACCTTACTCAAGAACTACACGTACTATGGCAGTGAAGGCTGGGAACACTCAACTGTAAGATAAATATGCGCTAAAGGCAACGAAGAGCGATCAGGCAAAAAAAAAAGGTTACGCACGAAGTCCACGAAAGAAATAAAATTAGTTCATCTGGTCTCGGTCCTTATATATTATTGCAGTCATTCACCCTGCTGTATAGACTGCTTCAAAAAGAAACGCTGCGTCAAACTTAGCTTGAGCTCTTGGAGCACAGAGCAAAACACGCAAGGTTGTACTTACATTAGTGACATTGTGGCCAAAAACAAAATTAGTAGACATTTTGGAGTAGACATCTCAGCATAAGCAGTGGTGTGCGCTTGATAGTGTAGCGCAGTAAAGTTTTCTAGAATATATACAAGAACCGTGACAGGCCATCACGGAGAACAATCGCTCTGAGGAAAATTATACTTGGTTGCTTATTGTGTTCACTGGCTAACAATATTACTCTCCCTGTCACTTACGAAATTGACGTGCTTTGTGTTTCAAGATGTAGTAGTTTTAAAACGCATGTACAAAACTTCATACTAAAATACCATCTAGGTATATCTCTGCCTTAACGTTAACGAATACGAGTCATGGCTTTCTGCATCTTTGCGGAGTAAAACAAGTATCGCGTTGCTTCCCTGCGTCGTTTCACCTGAATACATATAAAAGAAGTGTGAATTCTGCATTGTTTTTATAACGAAAGCGGTCGTTATCCGATCGCTAACACTGACTAAATGATGCCCTCATCGCCTTTATAATTTTTAGATCGCTTATAGATCCCTGCTTGTAGAGGTTCTGTTGATGACTGCAGCTTCAGTCCTCAAAAATAGTTTGTAGCGCATTTAAGGCTTCGTAGAAGCTCATGGAAATAAAGAGCCAGTTTCTTTCTCAATTGATGTCACTGACCTATAATATTTTCTCTCTCCATCGACTATTGCTAAAATGTGTTGAAAGTAGCGCTCTGTCCTGTTCGTCTGTACCTTTTTGTAACGTCTCGCGCTACATAAACTCTCTCATATGCATCACTAACAAGTCCACGCTGCTATTCTCATAGACTGCATTTCTCGTAAAAATGGGCCACTTTCTATATATTCCTGAAGACACAGGATACATTGTAGCCTTTATCGTCAATGCGACATGCAAGACACGTTCCATCAGGTTGTGCATTCGTATGAGTATTATTCCGGGTGAAGTTATAGCGCTTTGCGCGGGATTTTCACCTTCCTTCAGTCATGCAAGGTGGATGCTCAAGATTTTAGGTGCTGAACTGTATCGCCGAGTTCACCTGCACAAAAGTTCGCATCGTATGTCGCTGCAGTTCAGCTGTGAATTTACCTGCAACTGACCGGGCAAATTACCTAAGTGCATTCGATGCCTCAGCTGCACTATCTTCGCGAGCGAGTCGCCAGTGTTCGACAAAAATGTTTCCATGTTTCCCTCATCCTTTGACCTCGGAAGGCTGTCCATTAAAATGAACAGTAAGTCCTACTGTACAGGAAGCTCGCATGACATATTAGAGAGTTTTAGTACTGCGGAATGGTGCTACGTACGCATCACGCAAGCGCCTTGCGTTACGTGGCGTCGTTTGCCACTAATCGGCTTTTAGTACGCCGTAGTACCCGCGTACGTAACGAGCGTGAAGCGTGTTGAGCCATCTGGTAGACCAAAATAGAAGCACGTGTTGTTGGCAGCCAATGTGAGCCAATCCAAGTGTTGTAGCCAGATTATGGCCATATTTTAAGCCACAGAGCCGGTCGGTGCTTGTCCTCGATGCCACCATTTTGCAAAACGAAGTCTCGCGTTGTCGCGAACTTGTTCGTAAGCGGCGCGATCACCTCATACGTACGCACGCACGCATCTCATGCGTGCGTACGTAACGCGATACGTGCGCGTTCCGGTCTGCGCATGCGCACTATGCAGAACGTGGCGTCCTTACGTACGCAACGCCACCACGTACGCAGCGTACGCAGTACTAAAACTTTCTATTGTCTGTTACGTCCAGTGTATTAAGGACGTCATTGCGATGGTAACGAACAATGTGGTACTTGCAGAGGAAACGACACGTGCGAAACGAGACAGTTAGCGAAGGCTTCTATAGTATTTTGTAGCTTCACTGATCTTTCTTTTTGGCATGTCTCCTAATATCAATGCTCTTAATTTTTTTCTCTTAGCTTCTACAAATAACGGTGCCCAGAGCGTCGCCAGCGCGTTTCCTCCAGCACATAGCGTTCGGTGAATTCTTTGAGCAGCTTTGCAGTTTTATGGACATTGTTTTTATGGACAAGATATATAGACACCGTTTTACGGGGCCTAAATGGGAAATTTGCCTGTGTTACCTGGACGATGTGGTGATTTTTGGCCAAACATTTGAAGAACATAATCATCGCCTTGACCTCGTTCTAACCTGTCTCGAGGAAGCTGCGCTTACACTGAACTCAAAAAAATGTCGGTTTGGAGAACGTGAAACCTTGGTTCTGGGACACCTGGTGGAAAAAATGGCCTGAGACCGGACCCGCAGAAAGTCGCCGCTGTCAGCAACTTCAAGCAGCCGCAGTCCCTCAGGGAGTTGCGTAGCTTCCTGGGCCTGTGTTCTTACTTTCGTCGATTTGTTCCGAGTTTCGCTGATAAAGCACAACCACTGACTGACTTGTTGCAAAAGGATGTCCCTTTCCACTGGACACCGGATTGCGAAGCAGCCTTTAAGCAGCTTCGGTTCATACTGACTTCAGGACCGGTACTACGCCATTCCGATCCTTCTGCTGAAACGGAAATTCACACAGATGCCAGTAGAATCGGCCTTGGTGCAGTGCTCGTTCAGCGCCATGACAATGCTGAACACGTGGTTGCTTACGCGAGTCGTTCGTTGAGCAAGGCAGAACGAAATTACACAGTCACAGAACAGGAGTGCCTCGCAGTCGTTTTCGCCGTGCACAAGTTTCGCCCATACATCTACGGCCGTCGCTTCTCGGTAATCACCGACCATCATTCTCTATGCTGGTTGGTAGGCCTCCGAGATCCATCTTGACGACTGGCGCGATGGGCTTTGCGCTTACAGGAGTTCGACTTCACGGTACGCTACAAGAGCGGTAACCGGCACACAGACGCCGACTGCCTATCGCGCCTTCCTCTGCCGACGACTGAGTGCGACACTGACAATTTTGACCAGTATATCGGTGCTATTGCCTCTGAGTTCCCTGATCTCGCGAATTTCCGGACAGCCCATCAAGAGGACTGCTCCTTAGATTCTCTGTTCGTCTCCGCAAATGAACACGCAAACCGAAGCTCTTTTGTGGTTCATGACGGCGTCCTTTACAAGAAGAATTATTCCGGACAAGGCGCCCGTCTGCTTCTAGTTGTTCTACACACTTTACGGGCTCACGTCTTTCGGTCCTTACACGACGACGCAACCTGCGGCCACATGGGCTTCGCCAGAACGCTTCAACGTATCCAGCAAACGTTCTATTGGCCCAAGATGCGACACGACACGGAAAATACGTTGCTGAATGCGAACAATGCCAACGACACAAACGTCCCACGGCTACGCCGCCAGGACTTCTCCATTCTGTTCCACCTCCTAACTCTCCCTTCGAGACTGTTGGCGTCGATCTGCTCGGTCCATTTCCACGATCAAGCAGTAACAATCGATGGGTCGTCGTCTGTGTTGACCACCTAACGCGCTACGCAGCAACTGCTGCAATACCTGCTGCAACGGCCATGCACGTGTCGCGGTTTATGCTTCGCTGTATAATTCTCCGCCATGGTCCTCCACGCGTTGTCATTAGTGACCACGGACGTTATTCGTTGCCGACGTCGTTGACGAGATCCTGCGTCTGTCTGCCTGCCATTTCCGCCATGCCACACCATATCACCCGCAGACCAATGGTCTCGTAGAGCGCACGAACCGGACTCTCACGAACATGCTGTCTATTTATGTCGATTCTAAGCACAAAAACTAGGACGAAGTGCTATCTTACATCACGTACGCGTACAATACCGCGAAGCATTAGACTACAGGTTACTCTCCATTTTACCTGCTGTACGCTCGCTCCCCACAATTTTGTCTCGACACTATGCTACCTTTTACACTAGACGTGGAAACCTCGATAGCCGAGACGCTCTGCCGCGCAGAAGAAGCCCGTCGCATCGCACGCCTCCGAACCTTGGCATCCCAGCAGCGTTCTAAGAAACGTTACGACGCCTGCCATCGCTCCGTATCTTATAGTAAGGGCGATCTTGTGTGGTTATGGACACCAGTCCGCAAGCGTGGTTTGTGCCAGAAGCTCTTGGCCCCCTATTCCGGTCCATTTGTCATTCTTGACCGCCTCAGCGACGTCACGTACGTAATCTCGAGCGTCACAAGCAATGGTCGCCGCTCTAGCAAAACACAACTGACACACGTTGCGCGCCTTAAACCGTGCCACCATCAACCATCTGAGTGACTCGCCCAGAGGGCATCGTCTGCGAACCGGGAAGTGAAACGCGCTAGCGAAGATTCGACGAAGAGGAGGAAGAGACTCGACTGGCTCGCGAGGGACGCTGTTGATCCTTCGCTGAGCTACACCTCTGCATTACCAATCTTGTAAATAAACGCGTTCCATCGTCACAATATGTAGCTCTGAGTGAAGAAAAACCATGCTAGTTAAAAAAATGGCAGCATATCCACGGATTGAATGATGGAGAGGGGGGCGAAGCATTCGTCCGTCCATGCGTCCGTCTGTGTGACCGTCCATGCGTCTGTTTGTGCGCCCGTCCCTGCGTTCTTTCATGCATCCGCCCCTGCGTCCGTTCATGCGTCCATCCATGCATCTGTTTGTGTGTCCGTTCGTTCATCTATTCAACACTCCAAGTCCCACCATCTCGCATCTTTTTATCATATATTCCCTATATAGAAGCACCGCCATCCAGCGGATATTCCAAGGACTAAACGAGAGGTGGCACACGCACACTTTCTTACGGCCTGCGCTTTGGGTCCACTTCCCACCTTTAACCACCTCGAGTTCATGGTATATTCTAGTTCACTGTATTCATGGCACTGCGACCAAACGCTCGCTAAACCTTTCGAAAATTAAGGAGGTTACGCCCAGCGAGTATAACGTATCAACCTTTCCCTGTCAGATAGGGCTCAATTCACATGCCAATGGCTGCTAATGAGAAATGAGAGACAGGAGAATTCGGCTTTTACTTTCTTACGGCTTGCGCTTCGTATCTACTTCTCATTTTTAACCACCTTGAGTTCATTCATGGTATATACAAGTTCATTGTATTCATGGCACTGCGGCTCAACGCTCGCTAAACCTTTCTAAAGCTAAGGAGGTAACACCTAGCGAGTATAATGTAGCATCCTTTTCTTGTCCGATAGTGCTCAATGTACATGCCAATGGCTGCTAATGGGGATCGCAGCGTGCGCTTTGACTGAAAGCCGAATGCTCATGTCTCTCGTTCCCCATTAGCAGCCATCGGCATGTACATTGAGCACTATTTTTTATTGTTAAACAACGCACAGAAGAAATTTCTCACTGGCACCACCTTGGAGGTCAAGTGTTATACCTATTACGGGTATGTGCCACTGGTGGTTACATACGAGGGACGCCGAAGCCACGCCATAAGGAGCTTCGCCCCTAAAAATAAATCCAACAGAAATCCCTATTTCGATGCAATACCGGGATTTCATTTAACGTTACATTTATCCAACCATATGGCGGCAGCCTTCCGTCATTATTTCCACTCGCAGTAGTTCTGGCGAGCGTCGCTATGAGTAATGCAGTCGGCACTGATATTTTCAAGAGCTAAATATTCCCTTAAACATATTAACCTTCTGTATTCGTGTTTCGCATGGCATCAATTCCCACTATACGTAGGTTCTGCCTTTTTTTTCTCCTCATGAGCTTTGGTGAACGTATCGCAGAAAACTCAATCACAGACTTATCTGTATAAAACCTTTCATTTTGTCTATATGTTCGAAAGGACTCCCTGCCCGTTTTCTGCGTCACTGCCAAATGACAGAAGTTCCCGAACTGTCTTGAACACAATTTTGTGGCGTCCGTGATGTGACAAAGAATTAATTCGAACTTTCAGAGCAGCAGTACTGATGAAACGAACGCACAGACGCGTGGTCTGTGGGGCATGTGGCATGCCATACGCTGCCCAACTTCGGCCAGGGAATGCTGCGCCGTACGCGTTTCGCCGCCTTTCTAGCAAAAACCGGTCGCTGAGTACCCCGCTCCCGCCTTCTGCCTACTCTCCCTGTGCACGCTCACGCGCTCTGCAACCGCTGTTGTCTTGTCGCCTTACAGTTCAGCGTCAGCTGTGACTTGTTCCAAAGGTTTAAAAATTATGGCATATCTACGAAGTGAACGATGATAAGAGGGGCTAATCGTCCGTCCGTCCGGACGCAAGGATGAACTGACGGGCGCATGGAAGGACACATGAACGGCCTGGCGGACGGAAGCCCGAACAGACAGACGGATGGATGGGCAGAAGCACGGACGCAAGCATGGGCTCATAGACGTACTGATTGACAGAAGCAGTGATAACGGATGCACGGACGGACTCACGAACGGACAGATGGAAGCACGCATGGCCAGACGGCAGCACGTACGGGTGGATAGCCAGACGGACTCATGGATGGTCAGAAGCACGGACACATTGGCGTAGGACGGAAGCACGAATGGGTTGATGGATAAGCGAACAGATGGACGCACAGACGAACGTACAGACGCTGCACCCCACCGATCATCATTCACTCCTTAAATATGCTGTGAAAACCACTAATGTCATCAGTTATATATAAAGGACATATGCACACAACGCCATCTATTGAGAAACTCGTAAACTAGAGATGCCTACATATTACTACTACGACTACAGTGCAGGGAATGATTCACGGCCTCAGAAGCTTCGGCCCCAAATGTTTGTAAAAACGTGTTCACGGTGTGAATCTCAGGAGAACCGAGAGCGATTCATTTCAACGTGTGCGGGATCAAACAATTCAAACACCAAGTGAAAGACTCCGAGGAGGTCAAAATTTACGGAGTCCTCCAGTTCGTCTCTCATAATCATATAGTGAATTGGGGGCGGTAAACTCCTCATACCAATCATCAATCAACAATTCAAAAACAATGCCTTTGAGCGAGTGCTATGTGCGTTTTGACGGTGAACAGTCACATTTCTATGACAACAGCAGCCATAGGATCAAGGAACGCCGCTAAGCTATTCTTTTCTGGTTCCGCAGATCAGAGTACCGCAATCGGAAAGCGCTGATTTTCAAGATAGCTGCGGTGACAAGCATCCAGCTCTCTTGGCACGTTGACTTCGGGCCTACCAACACCGCCTTTCAACGTCACCGAAGATTTCGGGTGACATCTGACAGCACCACCACTAATTTGCACCAGTTCGTGGCGCCACCAACACTAGAAAAAAGGAACCTTATCTACCTGTGCTTCACTTGGCTGCAGCAGCCGTGGCATCAAGGCACGCCGCTAAAATATAATTTTCTGGTTTTGCAAATCGGCGTACCGCAATCTGAAAGTGCCTATTCCCACCATGGCAGTAGGGACAGCTATCTCGTCACGTGGATTTAGGGCCCACAAACATCGCCTTTCGGCGTCACTGTGGATTCAGGGTGACATCTGGCAGCGCCACCACTGATTTTCACCAGTCCGTGGCGCCACTAGCACTACAAAAGAAAGGAACTATCTACCTGCGCTTCACTTGCCAGCAGCAGCCGTGGCATCAATGAACGCCACTAAGCCATACTTTTCTGGTTTCGCTTGATTACGGCATTTGCCGCCTCTGTTTTAAACGCTTGTCACACCTGCTGCTGCCAAAGTTGTTCCCACGGTTCTAACAATGCCTAGTAATGCAGCACTTGCTTGTGGTTTTGAAGCGTTACGGCTGTAAATTGCAGGAATTCATGAAAGCTTACTCATATTCAACCAGCTGTATGAAGAATCCAAAGAAAAGTACGATGCCGTGAGTGCGAAAAAACAAAACCTTAACCAAGGAAAAAAATGACAGCATATTAACGGAGTGAATGATGGAGAGTGAGGCGACGCATCCGTCCGTCCATTCGTTCTTGTTTCCGTCCGTCCATGCATGCGTCTGTGTCGCCGCCTGTTCGTCCATTCGCCCGTCCGTGCGTGCTTCTGCTCGTGCGTCCGCGCATACATCTGTGCGTCCGCCGCTGCGTTCGTCCATGCATCCGCTCCTGCGTCCGTCCATGCGTTCATCCTTCCGTGCAGCCATCTGTGCGTCCGTCCATGCATCTGTCTGTGTGTCCATTCGTCCACCTATTCAACACTCCAAGTACCACCATCTCGCATCTTTTCATGATATATTGCTCATATAGAAGCACCGCCATCCAGCGGACATTCCAAGGACTGAACGAGAGGAGGCACACGTACACTTCCTACGGCTTGCGCTTTGTGTCTAACGTACACTTTCCAACGGCTTGCGCTTTGTGTCTACTTCCCACCTTTAAATACCTTGAGTTCATGGTATATATGAGTTCACTGTATTCATGGCACTGCGGCCCAACGCTCGCAAAACCTTTCTAAAACCAAGGAGGTTACGCCCAGCGACTATAACGTAGCAACTCTTTCTTGTCAGATAGTGCTCAATGCACATGCCAATGGCTGCTGAGGGGGAACGAGAGACAGGAGAATTCGGCTTTTTGGTTAATGCGCACGCTGCGAATTTTTTTATTGTTCAACAACGCACAGAAGAAATCTCCAACCTGCACCACCTTGGAGGTCAAAATGTAAGACTGGTTACACACTACTACTACGACTACGATGAACGAACGGATGCCGCTATAAGGAGCTTCGTCCCTAGAAGCTGTCTAAAGGAATAGTAGACCTCGAGCAGTACTTTTGTATAAATAATGTCGAAATCAGAGGATGTCATCTACATAGGGTGAAAAGCTGAATAGCGGTGCAGCAAAAAATTGGAGAGAAGATTGGATGCCTTGTGGCGCCAACTCACTCAGACGCTGTCCGCCGCGTCCCCGCAATGAAAGACGAAAATATAATTTCACACTTCTGTTCCCACACTAAGAAGGCTAAATTCATAAGCAAAGCTTGAAAAGCACGCCTAAATGCCTAGACACTCGGCTTCCCTCCCTCTGCAGAGACTAACCCCCGTATTCACAAACGCTCCTTGACTCGACTTTCACCCTTCACTTGACGGAGTTGAGCAGTGCACCACTGCACGGCTGAAAAATGACGCTGCGCTACTCGAGAATTGCAGAGAATTATCCCTTATATGCAGTGACTTGCCGTTCTTGGAGACGGCGCTCCCATCGGCTTTCTGAAGTGAAGGTGAAGCATTGAGGGAAGGGACATTCTACAATACGGGGTTAAAATTTTTTTGAACGACCACTTGACGCAAGACAACAAACCTCTGTACAAATAAGCTCTCGAGCTAAAAAAGCAACACAACTGGAAGCTCCTGTGGACAGATAGTTGCTGCAATAAAGCCTGCAACACAGAGGGAGGTCGCGTGTACGTCCTTTCTTGCACTGGCGACCTTTAGCTAACCACTTCCTAGCTGTCCAAGGTTCTTCGTTTCCTTATCCAATCAGATATACATTAAAGACATTTCTCTTCAGAAGAACTGGAATGTTACCTTAATAACACCAGACACACCCACAAATACTTGGTAGATTTTAACATACGTAGCCTTTCAAAGAACTATGATAGCAAGGTAGATTTTTTCTAATCTAAACAACCCCTTCACTATCATCTGCCTCTCAGAAATATGGACGTCAAACGCTGATACTGCTTTATTAGGCATTCCCGGTCCTACAATGCAAACATGCGTCCATAAGGGCAGCCGATATGGCGGTTCAACCATTCTGATTCAAGATAATTGGTCGTGTCGTCGTTGCCACGATCTGTCTTTCTCATGTTCTAATGATGAGTCTGTATTTTTGGAATTCGACACGTCATTCCTTTCCGCTAGCAGTACAAACACCACCATTGGATCTATATACCATTCCCCATCATCTTGTCTTGCTCTCTTTTTCTCTCAGCCCGATGTTATCTTAAACGTCATTGCAAATGGAAATAACAATGCCATCCTTCTCGGTGACATAAACATAGGCATTAGTAACCCTACTGATAGTCATTGCTCTAACTACACCACGTGCAATGAAGGTTATGGAATAGATTCTTTTATAGCTGTACCTATAAGATGTCCCCCTTGTGGCTCTCTATCCTTAATAGACCACATAATGTGAAATTTAGAAATTGAGCAACTTGCTGATGTAATCACTGTTCCTATTACGGACCACTACCCCGTGCTTCCACTGATAAATTGAACAAACATCCATGTTCATAGAAACACAAGAGAAACCCACTTTAACACTTCCAAGTTCATCAAACAAATTACAGAGATAGATTGGAAATTCATTCTTTCGGCAAGTGATCCAGTCATAGCATTCCAGCAATTTAATAAAAAGTTAGAATGGTGTACTTACAGTGTACGAACATAAAACAGGTCTCACACTGGTTTTCAGCTCCGAGAAAGTGAAGGATAAAAACAGCTCTGTTACAAAGCTATAATAAATGTGAAAACATTCACAAAAAGGCCAAGCGTCAGTCTTTCAATGGAACGTTTAGGTTGCGATACGTAGCTCATTCTAATACACTCGGCGGACTTTTCCGAAAACCTAAACGCACCTACTTCGAGAATGCAATAACTAAACAAATATGTGACACTCGTAAAACAGGGGCTACACTAAGGTCATTTTAGGGGCGAAGCTCCTTATAGAGGCACCCGTTCGTCCCTCGTAGTCGCAGTAGTAGTGTGTAACCAGTCTTACGTTTTGACCTGCAAGGTAATTTTCCTGTGCGTTGTTGAACAATAAAAAAATCGTAGCGTGCGCGCTAACTAAAAGCCGAATTATCCTGTCTATCATTCCCCATTAGCAGCCATTGGCATGTACATTAAGCACTATCTGACAAGAAAGGGTTGCTACGTTATACTGGCCGTGTGTAAACTTCTTGGTTTTAGAAAGGTTTAACGAGCGTGGAGCCGCAGTGCCATGAATACAGTGAAGTAGTATATGCCATGAACACGAGGTGGTTAAAGGTGGGAATTAGCTACGAAGCGCAAGCCGTAAGAAAGTAAAAGCCGAATTCTCCTGTCTCTCATTCCCCATTAACAGCCATTGGCATGTACATTGAGCACTATCTGGCAAGAAAGGATTGGTACGTTATACTCGCCAGGCGTAACCTCCTTGGGTTTAGAAAGGTTTAGCAAACGTTGGGCCACACTGCCATGAATAAAGTGAACTAGTATATACTATGTAGTCGACTTGGTTAAAGGTGGGAAGTAGACACGAAGCGCAAGCCGTAATAAAGTGTGCGTGTGCCACCTCTCATTTAGTCTTTAGAATGTCCGCTGGATGGCGGTGCATTTATATCAGGAATAAATGATGAAGAGATACGAAATGGTGGTACTTGGAGTGTTGAATAGGTGGACGAACGGATACACAGACAGATGCATGGACGGTGTCACACACAGGTCCCGTAAATTAGGGAGGCAATCGCCGGGCTAATTCCAAGGCCCGAAGTATCGGCCCCCCGAACCGCACCACGAAAGCGTGGACAATTTAGAAGTGGTCCTTTTTGGCGCGCCAGCGGTCGCCGGCTGTTGCCCAAAGAACAAGTCAGAGCCAAGAGTTGATAAACAAAACAGAATTATATTCTCAATAATGACAGATCAAAAACAATACACAAGTATGCACACTCCACAATAGTTGAATACAATATGTCACACACCAAACAACGTACTACACAGTAAAATCAGCCACACTCGAAACAACGGACACAGACAACAGTACGCACTACAATGCCGTCGCATGCATTGAACAACCAAGACACTTAAAGGCTAAAGAGATAGAAAAGCTATTCAGTCCAAAGTTCTTGGAACAAAAGTCTAGATGATACTCTTCGGAGAATCACTCACTCAAAATCCAGCGTTGTTGTCGTTCCGCTGCCCTCGAAGTTTCTCTTTCTGGAAAACCTCTGTCGTTCCAATGCCCCGAAGTTTCTCTTCTAGGAAACCTCGCCGAAGTTTCTCTTCCAGGAAACCTCGCGTCTTTAATTGGCCACTCTCCAAGCTATAACCTTCTTCGCCGGAAACACGTCGGCTTCACACACGCAGCTGTTGCCACGCGTCTTCGCTCGATAGCGGTAAACACACACTCTTGCCTGTAGCTCGAGTCGTCACCTCTCAGGTGGAAATCATCTTCTTCTTCTGCTTTGTCTCTACGGACAAAACCTTCGCCGACTACATGGCGGAATCCCTACGCGCTCTGGCGCTAACTTCCGTCTTCTCCTCCTCTCTCGTCTCGGCTGCTCGATTGAATACCTTCCGCGCGAGATTCCAGAAAGTTCTCATCATTTTGTCGGCGCGATGCGCAGCGAAGGCTGGGGGAAAGGTCCAGACGATACGAGGGCCGTCCGCGACAGATGACTCAACCCGGCATCACTACGCCCCTTTCCATCTAGAAAGTTCCAGTGCTTGATCAGGCGCCGGTGAGAGGAGGTTCGTTGGCGAACCCACACTTCCGAGGGAGAGAGTCGCGCGCCTGGGAAGTCTTTGGATGTTTGTTTTCTTTTTTTATCGTTGACCTCGCGGCGTCAATCCGGCGTCTCGTCGCGAGAATTTGGGGGCGCGCCCTTTTTGAGCGCTCGTTCTGTGACACTGCCCCCCACTTTAAGAATATTATCTCATAATATTCAAAAACCACACAAACGAGCGCGAACAGTCACAACACACTCTCACAGACTGTAACACAATCCGTCGCTCATGACACTTCACATTCACATTAGATCACTCAATACAACTATAAATTGCAATTCAATCTCACAACACTTAGAGTATAGCCACAGGTACATGAATACAATGCTCCATCACATATTCCAAACAATGCAAATATACAAAGCTCTCATTACCACAATTCTACAATACTATACATCACGTCACAGCACAAACACTTTGACACTTGTGACAGAGGATAACACGAACATTAACACAACATATAGCACTCAGCCCTGCCAAACACAATTCTATTCCACCTCAGCACCTATCCGGTGTACCTTGAGCGGTGCTTGCGCCCTTTCTTGTGGTGCTCGCTCGACCTCTTCTTGTTTTTCTTCGTTCTTTTTCGGTGAGCCCTTCCCAACGACGGTATCTGAGGCGGCATCTCAGCCATCGTTGTCACTTCCGACACCGTTAACGGGTCATGACGCTCAACCGATCCTGCCCGGTTATTCACCCGCTTGTTCATGTCACGACATTGGGCCTGGCTGACCGACTCCGTCACTTTTACGCTGTCGGTCGGTTGAGGTCAAGCTGACGTAAGTCCAGATGCCCAGCACGTAAACTCATTCAATACGATGATGTTTTCATTTACTGTCTCTTGCACCGCGGCTTCACCTTGGGCTCGAGTGCGATCCGTCACGGTATGCTCCTCCACTGTATCTCGCGGTCGCTGGGTTGGCGAGGGCTCTATCTTAGGGTCTTCTCCCAAACATTCTGGATCATTCGGCCCTCGCGCCCCGTCGATGTTTCCGATGACGAGGTCGTACAGGGGGGTCGTCATGCATAGAGCAGTAACCTTCCCGCGGAAGTACGGGGTTTCAACCTCAATCTCTGCTTCGGGAAGCATCCGAACCGTACGGTCAATTAGGCAGACTGGTTCCGTTTTACCTGTTAACTCACTTTCCCGTACCAAATTTCTTCACACGATAACAGTGGAGCTACCGGTATCTCTTAACACCGTAACCTTTTTGCCCGCAACTTTTCCAGGCAGCGTTGGCATTCCCTTCGTAACACTGGTTGACTGTTTTGTCATTACAGCACCCACAATAGGAATTTTCTTTCCATTTTTCAACTCTACGAATTCATCGGTGACGGCATTATTACCGGATTGCGGTGCCGCTTGCACGCAGGATACCTGGTGAGTTTGACTCGCTCTGTTTCGACATGCGTCTGCTTTGTACCCAGTCTGACCACACCTAAAACATTTTACTACCGTAGGGCTCGTAAAGTTAGTACGACAGTTGTTCGCGCGATGACCCACTCGGTTACACAGAAAACATCGCGGAACACTCTCCGGTGCACGCTTCTTCTGTTCGGGTGCCGAATTTTTCGAATCTTCGGGACACTCCTTCTTGACCGTGGCCAAACTAGTTCCACCTTGCGCTTCCAAGAATTGATCAGCCAATTCAAGCATGTCTTCAAGTGACTTAGCTCTCCTCTCTTTCAAGTACAGCGACAGGCTTGGGTGGCAACTAGTAAGAAATTGTTCTCTAATTAGGAGATCTCTAAGCTCATCGTACTCCTGCGCTGTCCCTGAAAGTTCAATCCATCTGTCGAAATAATGGCAAAGTCGGGCGGCATACTGCGTAGCCGTCTCACCATGAGCTGGCTTTCCTGTCCAAAATCTGTCCCGGAATCCTTCCACAGTAAATCTAAATCGCTTCAGCAAAGCAGCTTTCACCTTTCCATAGTTGGCTGCATCGGTCGGCGTCAGCCTACCATACACACTGAGCGCTTCACCACTCAAGCAGGTACTCAAAGCAGTTGCCCATTGATGTTCCGGCCAATTCTGGCTCCTTGCAATCGTCTCAAATCGGTGAAGGTACGCGTCAAGGTCGTCCTTCCTTTAATCAAACGCTACGAGCAGCTTGCTTGGGTTCAAGCGGAAGCCATGATCTTCCCGTTCGCTGCTTTCAACTCTAGCTTGGACGGGGAGTTTCACTTCGCTGTTGCAAACGGAGCCGCTCGAGTTCTATCTCGTGCTGTAGCTGCCGTTCTCTTTCCTCTCGTTCTTCTTTCGCCCTCTCAGCTGCCAGTCTTTTTCTCTCCAGCTCCAATTTCAATTGCTTCTCTCTTTTTTCTCTCGCCCTTTTGGCTGCCAACTTCTCTCTCTCCAGCTCCAACTTCAATTGCTGCTCTCTTTCTTCTTTCGCCCTTTCATCTGCCAACTTTTCTCTCTCCAGCTCAGCTTCTTTTTCCGCTTTGGCTCTTTCGACCGCCAGCCTTTCTTTTTCCAGCTCAGCTGCCTTTTCTTCTTTGGCCCTCTCATTTTCTTCTTTTTCCTTCTGGGTGACCCACTTCCGTAGTTCGGCGCCAGAAAGACCCATCTTCTCACCAAGAGCGACTAAATTTTCGAGATCCATTGTGTCTCGCAAATAAAACCTTGCCACGTGTAAAAAGTATCTGCCTAAATCAGTCCTTCGGAACACTCCCCTGCACTCGTTAACGAGAACACTGAACAACACACAAAATTGTTCCGATAGCACTATCAACAACTCGAGGCTCTTTCTCACTACTTTGGACACACTGTGCACCAAAAAGTCCTGTCGCGGACGCCAGATTAATTGTCACACACAGGTCCCGTAAATTAGGGAGGCCATCGCCGGGCTGATTCCAAGGGCCGAAGTATCGGCCCCCCGAACTGCACCCCGAAAGCGTGGACAATTTAGAAGTGGTCCTTTTTGGCGCGCCAGCGGACGCCGGCTGTGGCCCAAAGAACAAGTCAGAGCCGAGAGTTGATAAACAAAACAGAATTATATTCTCAATAATGACAGATCAAAAACAATTCACAAGTATGCACACTCCACAATAGTTGAATACAATATGTCACACACCAAACAACATACTACACAGTACAATCAGTCACACTCGAAACAACGGACACAGACAACAGTACGCACTACAATGCAGTCGCATGCATTGAACAACCAAGACACTTAAAGACTAAAGAGATAGAAAACCTATTCAGTCCAAAGTTCTTGGAACAAAAGTCTAGATGATACACTTCCGAGAATCACTCACTCAAAGTTCAGTGTTGTCGCTCCGCTGCCCTCGAAGTTTCTCTTCCAGGAAACCTCTGTCGTTCCGATGCCCCGAAGTTTCTCTTCTAGGAAACCTCGCCGAAGTTTCTCTTCCAGGAAACCTCGCGTCTTTAATTGGCCACTCTCCAAGCTTCAAACTTCTTCGCCGGAAACACGTCGGCTTCACACACGCAGCTGTTGCCACGCGTTTTCGCTCGATAGCGGTAAACACACACTCTTGCCTGTAGCTTGAGTCGTCACCCCTCAGGTGGAAATCATCTTCTTCTCCTGCTTTGTCTCTACGGACAAAACCTTCGCCGACTACACGGCGGAATCCCTACGCGCTCTGGCGCTAACTTCCGTCTTCTCCTCCTCTCTCGTCTCGGCTGCTCGATTAAATACCTTCCGCGCGAGATTACAGAAAGTTCTCATCATTTCGTTGGCGCGATGCGCAGCGAAGGCTGGGGGAAAGGTCGAGACGATACGAGGGCCGTCCGCGACGGATGACTCAACCCGGCATCACTACGCCCCTTTCCATCTAGAAAGTTCCAGTGCTTGCTCGGGCGCCGATGAGAGGAGGTTCGTCGGCGAACCTACGCTTCCGAGGGGAGAGGGACGCGCGCCCAGGGAGTCTAAGGATGCTTGTTTTTTTCTTTTTTTTATCGTTGACCTCCCGGCGTTTCGTCGCGCGCCCTTTTTGAGCGCTCGTTCTGTGACACACGGACTCATGGATGGCTGCACCGACGTATGGACGCAGGGACGGACGCACGGGCAGATGCATGGACGAACGCAGGGACGGACGCATAGATGGACGTGTGGACGCACGAACAGGCGCACGCACGGATGGATGAATTGACGCACGGAAGGTCACACAGATGGACGCATGGACGGACGGAAGCAAGAACGAATGGACGGATGGATGCTTCACCCCACTCTTCACTATTTACTCCGTGGATACGCTGCCATTTTTCTTCATTTGTCTTCACCTAGCGGCAATCTTAATCAACTGAATACAGGAACAAGGGTCGTAAAAGAAGCCACTGACATCGCGAATGAGTGCAATGCTTTTTTCTGTCTTACACCTGATCATTAACAGTCAACACTCAATCAAAACAGTCAATACTCAATTAGACCCCTTATTCAATTCACCTATATCCCACATCACCGAAAGAAATATCCAATGTAATCACTAGTTTACGGACTACTGGACCCGGGTTGACGATTTACAGCGCTCTAAAATCAAATTAATATCACTTGACATTGTCAAAGTTCTCACACATGTAAATAACTGCGTGTTTAAAACAGAAATTTCTCCCTACGAGCTAAACCATGGTAAATAACTCCCGTATTCAAATAAAGGTAACAACAAAATAACATCTATCAGCCAAACTGAATGCAACACTTTTTCAACAAGATAATAGAAAAGCTACTTGTTAACCACTCAACAAACTATTTTCAAAAGTGCAATCTCTTATCTACTGAACAACATGGGCTTTTCAGAAACTATTCCACTGAAACAGCTACTTTATCATTCACTGACAAAATAAAGCAGGCTCTTGAGAACGGCCATATTGTCGGCTCAGGATTTGTAGATTTTAGCAAGGCTTTTGACACCATCTCTCATGACATCCTATCTCATAAGCTAGAAGTTGTGAGCATTCGCAGACCAGCACTTTCACTCATACGCAGCTATTTACATACGGAACGGAGTATGTGAATTTCGAAAGTTCACTAACACATGTTGAAGCAGTCATAAAGGATGCGCCACAAGGCTCGCTTCATAGTTCCATGTTATTTCTCGTATACATTAACGAGCTTCCCAACTGCATAACTAGCGTTTCATCTATTTTATGTTCTGATGGCACCACTATAGGTACTTCTAGAGATTACATGAACACCATAATAACCCGACTCAATGGTGACCTGAGCAACTTAGCTGCTTGGTGCAAAAAAAAAAACAAATTTTCTATCAATGCGTCTAAAACCCAATTGATGTTTTTTGTACAAATAAACGTGTCATCCCATCTGCGATTCGCTCGCTGGTTTTTCGTGCCGACTGGTTGTGCCCTCACAATCTCCGACGCAGCGCAGCTCTGGCCGACTGGCTGTCCCTACGGTATCTCATGACGCCGACAAAAGCTCTCGCCGAGTGGTGCCCCGTCCTCGGACTCCTACGACCAAGTCCATTTTTCCTATCTTTTTCTTACTTCCGTATGTGGCTGTCCCTCCCCCTCTCGCTATCTCTATACCTTTGATTTCTTCATTTCCTTTTTAATCCTTCCTGCCCCCTGCCCCTGCGCAAAACGGTAAAGGCCCCCTCTATTGAGAAAGGCAGTAACGTAACTGCGCTTATTTCTTCTTTTTCCCCATCCAAAAGTCACTTATATACCATCTACACCCCCACTAATCCTTAATGGTCATTTTCTTTCACCTGCACACGAAGTCATCTTTCTTAAGGTCAAGCTAGATCGCCATCATAAGTTTAACTTGCATGCTGTAATGATCTAAAAAAGATCGCTTTCAGTATCAGAGTACTAATTTCAACACGCTCGTTTTTCTCATTGCATATCGGAACTTCCTTTATTACGCATTTATACACAGCCACCTTCAATACTGCATTTTCGTTGGAGAAAACACATATACCACGCATTTAACACATCTACAACAGTTAAAGAACCAGGCTTTGTGGATCATAAGCGTTTCTAGCTACATGTCTCATTCGGTGCTAAATTACACTACAATAGGCATACTACAACTACGCTACTAGTTTTACTAATATATCGCACACTTAACAATGAAATTGCTATCTATACATTTCATACATGTGCTCCAACTAGCCCCGCCGCGGTGGTCTAGTGGCTAAGGTACTTGGCTGCTGACCCGCAGGTCGCGGGTTCCATTCCCGGCTGCGGCGGCTGCATTTCCGATGGAGGCGGAAATGTTGTAGGCCCGTGTACTCAGATTTGGGTGCACGTTAAAGAACCCCAGGTGGTCAAAATTTCCGGAGCCCTCCACTACAGCGTCTCTCATAATCATATGGTGGTTTTGGGACGTTAAACCCCACATATCAATCAATCAATTATGTGCTCCAACTAATAGTAACAACACTATATTTCAATCTAACAGAAACATTTTACTTCCCCGTATAAACACTACTTATCGGAAATTCACAGCTATTTTCACTGCAGTTCAGTACTGGAATATATTGTCATTAGATAACAAAGTTTGCCGCACAACAATAATATTCAAAAACACATGAAGTCACACTTATGTAACAACTTTGCTAGCTATCGATTCATTATGGTTATATGCGTAAAGCGTTTCATTCGTTTCGTTAGAATGCGACTTTTGATATATGTATCAAAGCGTTGTGTAGAACTTTTTTCTTCAATTTTAGGTCTGTGTTTCTAGAAACTTAAGATTTCGTTAAAATTAGTTTTGAGCATGTTTTATTATTTATATTTCAACTGTAAACACCATGTTGTTTGACAAACCATTATGTTTGTATATATTACCCTGATTACAATTTTTATCTTCTATTATTAGTTCTGTACTATGTTCTCGTTAATTACGTTTACTATACAGATTTACCTTTTGTTGGATCTTTCTATTATTGTTTTTTCTCATATGCTCCACTTTTTAGTATCTTGTATGTTTTTTTATACTATTTAAATCTTTTTTTCCACTACATGCAATTTATTGATATTGGCAAATGAGTGGTAGGAGGTCCCCCTGACAGTTTTGTAATTCTGGGAGCTTCTTGATTCTGTACTAATGATGAATGAATAATTCAATTGAATTGAAATTGAAAAAAAAGAATATTTACAGCCAGGCAATAGCAATCAGATGCAGGAGTGTGACTAGTATGCAGATACAAATATAATATTCATATTTATGACAACAATAATTTTGTCAACACAGCCATTCTTTAAAAATTATATTTTATAGGAATCCAATTAATTAAGACAGCTTGCCCATCGAGACATCTAGCGTTTTGATGATTAATTTATGGGCCATTAGATAGTCAAATTATTAAAAGCTAATAAATTTAAAGAACCATAGTGAAAAAAACGAAATGTTCCGATTCCGCTAAATGATATGCGCGGACGTACTACACAACATAATACTTGCGAAAACGTCGCTGACAATAAACAATATGCTATTTTTTGTATCCGTGCCGTGCTTATGCGGGTAACGCAGTCAATTTATTATATTGGGTATGTACAAAAGGCATGGCGTAACGTACACGACATTACCCGGAGTGAAATAGGGTACATGATTTTGGGATCAGCCTTGGGTGCAAGGAAAAGTGTTTTTTTTGTAGCTGCTTTGGAGCAGCATCTAAAAAGACACCTTGTAGCAGGTTTTCGCAGCCAGAAGGCGCTTCTCAAACAGGTTTAGAGGAATCGGGGAGAATATTGGTAAAATATACTTCCACACCCCGCCCTTCCCGACCCTCACCACGTATCCATCATCTGTGTGTTATATTACCTTATGCCACAAGTATTGATAGGTTGAAGTATTCCTTTCTGCCTTGAACAATTATTGACTTGAAATAGCTCGAGACATATATATTTGTTAATTGGGAATCAGCTGAAGTTTTCAGCGTAGTTTTGAGTTTATTTGTACAGAGAATTGTATTTTAACATTGTCTATTACGCACTCCCACTTCGGTAATAGCCCGCAAGGGCTTACAACACGAAGAAATAAAAGAAAAAGATGACGCCCTGTTCTGCGAAACTTGTGAAGCAACATTTGTCCACTGCTGCATATTTCAAACAAAAAGATGTTAAACAACCCTTTATCTGAAAAAAAGTTATTGCCATTCCACTTTTGAAACAAGGAAAGGATTCATTCTCTTTTACAAGGAAAATCACCACAGCACTAACAAGAAGCCTATGAATCTGTATAGCATTGTGGCGTATACTGCGAGATATTTTACATCTAGGTGTGCGGGGTAAAATGTTTACCATAATTGAAAAGAACTACTCTTCAATGAAACATCTTGTGCTCGAGTGGGCACCGTTTTGTCTAAAACATTTGCCAAACGGCTCGAGTGTTGCAAGACGGTAGTCTCAGTTGTGCACTTTTTATTATAAAAATAAAGTCCTTGTGCTAGTCCATCTCACGCAATGTTGTATTGCACAGATGTTAATGATGCACAGGTTGTTTTGAGGTCAAGTAGAGTTTTAATGCGTGAACGGCAGATTAACTTACGCGTTTGAACAAGGTCTCTATAGCGAGACAAAGTATGCGTTTTAATTATACCCACTTGGGATCACTCGTCCCTTATAACCTAGAAGGCAGGCTTCATCCCGATACTGAAAAATTGACCTGCATGGCCAATGTCTGCCTGTAATGCCTAAGTTTAAGTTAATGAGCCTAATAATAAATTGATTTCACACACTGCGTGGTGCCAGACGCATTGCGTGATGTCACATACTGTGTGGTGTGTAGTAAGAAGACGTGTGATTGTTCTTTCTACGGGTGCCTTATGCACCAGCCCTATAAAAACTCTACATGGAATTTAACGAGTTGTCGCTTCACCGGCGGAGTTTTTTCACGTACATTATATATTATGTCACAGTTAACTCACACAAGCAACTCCGCTCACTCTTCAAAATCAATGATTTGTCCAATTTCGTGCTGTTTTTTACAACCATTTTTTTTTTCTCTAGACAGCCCTACTCGCTTCGCGTTAGAAGGCTAGTTCTTAAACGGGTGCAGTGGCGTACCAACTCTTTCGCTAGTGAGGGGGCGGGGGCAAACCAACCTCACTTGTCTACCTATATATATATATATATATATATATATATATATATATATATATATATTGCCGCGTGCATAGCTCCATTTAGCGGCGAGATAGCGACAACGTAAACGCGGATTTGCTCGAGAGGCGCAGAGCAGGCGAGTGAAGAAGACGACAATCTTAGCGGCCTTCTCCGAGAGCGTCTCTACAAGATCCACTGTCCGTGTTTTTAAATAAACCCTGTGTAATTTATAACTCGCGACATTGGTGGAGGCGCTGGGTACTACCACCTCATGATCAGCTCCCCTGTGAGAAGTCCCGACTCCAGCCCTACGAGACAGCCACACGTGGAGATGCCTGTGCACCGCTCAAGCACAGTCTTCAATGTCTTGAACCATGATTTGGTCTTTTAGAGGGAGCAACACTTCCGACAGCCACCCCTACTCAATAAATGGCAAGGAGTTCTGCACAGGTGACGATCCATATTATGCGCATTCCTGAACCATTTTATGGCCGGCCGAACGAAGATGCGCAAGACTGGCTTGAGCTGTTTGAACGGGTAGCTAAGACTCTATGGAAAGCTCTTCCACGTATACTTCGCCCTTGAAGACGGCGCGAAGACGTGGTTTATAAACCAGGAGGCAACATTGACGACATGGGAGGAGTTTTGTCGTCGGTTTCTTGACACCTTCGGTAACGTGGACCAACGCGAAAACGCACAACGTCTTCTTGAAGGATGCACCCAACAGCTGCATGAAAGCGTCGCCATGTTTGCTGAGGATATGGTGCGTCTTTGCCACCGCGCAGACCCCAACATGCCCAAGGCTCGAAAGCTAAGCCATCTCATGAGGGGCGTAAAAGAGCAGCTATTTGTTGGTCTTGTGCGCAATCCGCCGACAACAGTGGACGAGTTCACTAGGGAGGCCACCGCAATAGAGCGTGCGCTGCAGCAACGGTACCGATCGTCTGATCGCCCGGCCACCGGCACAGCTGCAGGCGCCGCCGCACTTACCGCAAACGACGAGTTTTCTCTACGCCACCTGATTAGACAGATCATGCGTGAGGAGATCGCGAAGGAGAACGCAAAATACACATTGAAGTCACAGGCGCCCCCGCAGCAGGAGTCCACGGTAGCCTCCGTCGTTCGCCATGAACTTCGACAAGCGTTTGCCTCTCATCAGCAATATTCCACTTCACCGCACAATCCAAACTCGTGTACCTACGCAGTCGCCGGGCGTCGTTCATTGGCTCCAGAAGTATCCTACCTGCCGAACAGATACAGCTATGCAGACGCTGTTCGTCGACCCACGCCCATGCCAGCGCCGCAGTACCTCGAACCATATCCTGTGGCAGCCTGAGCTCAGCAGGATTCTGTCAGGCGACCCTATATGCGGAAGACCAACATATGGCGCACTATGGATCGCCGGCCACTCTGCTACAACTGTGGAGAGCCAGGGTACATTTACCGTTTTTGCCCACATCACAGAGCTGAATACCGCGATAGCGCACCTACAGCTACGCGCCGAGAGTTCGACGAAAGCCGTGCCCCCATCAACGACGACCAGGCTGGTAGGCGGGAAAGCTCTTCTACCTTCCGGACGTGCTCACCATCCTCGGCTCACTTTGGTTCACCAAGCCGCCCTAGTTTTGCTGACGCCGTCAGAGGTTGGTCTCCCAGCCCACGGCGGGGAAACTGAAAGTATCGATCTCTGGGGGGAAGGTTTGCAAGCCGTCGAATTGCCGAAAATCCCCCACTGCTGCAGAAACACGTGAGAGACGACTTCTCCATAATGACTTCTCCATAATGAGTGAACGATTGGCAGAAGAACTAAAAGAAGTCAGGATGGAATGGAAGGGACCTTATATCCGAAATGCTGGAGGCCAGTTAATGACTCCCACGGGAAAATGTATAGCAAGACTCACGATTGAGAATGTGGCTTTTGTAGCCACATTTTTGATCCTACCGGAGTGCTGCAAACCTATGATACTGGGAATGGACTTCTTAAGAGAGTACGGTGCTGTGGTCAACATACGCGATGGTGTGATCACATTCACTGCTGACAGGTCTGTGACCCATGATCCAGACCAAGAACCCAGGGTGTTACGTGTGGTCGACGACGACGCCTACGAGCCAGACGTCGTTGTCTGGCTGTCATGCACTGTCATGCAGTCTTGTTTCCGTGTGTTGCGAGGTGCACTGTAATGAAGACGCCATAGCCGAACGCTTCACTGCCCTTATTTTTCGCCAGGCATCGCCATCGCTCGCGGCATCGTCAGCTTAGTGGATGGGCGCACAGAGGTGCTTCTGACCAACTTCTCGAATTAGCGCCGGCACATCGGTAAAGGCACGGCTACGGCGTACCCCGAAGAGCTCGACTACTCTCACGACTGCCTTCTAATGCAAGGGGAAGCCACAGATCAATCACCTCCGCATACACCACCAGTCAACATCGGTCCGAGTCTAACACCGACTGAAAGGTGCCATCTTAAGGAGCTGCTCGACCAGTTCAAGGACTGCTTCTCATCGACATCATGAGTGGGTAGAACGCCTCTGACTAAGCATCGCATCATTACGGAAGACACAGCAAGACCGATCCGACAGAAACCATATCGCGTCGCTCAGAAAGAACGGGAGGTAATCCAGCAGCAAGTCAAGAAGATGCTAGAGGATGATGTAATCCAACCATCAAAGAGTCCTTGGGCATCGCCAGTGGTACTCGTGAAAAAGAAAGATGGCAGCTTGCGTTTCTGCATCGATTATTATAAGCTGAACGATGTTTAAAAAAAGATGTTTATCCATTACCACGGATCGATGACTCTTTGGACAGGCTACGGCAGGCGCGCTACTTCTCGTCAGTGGACATTGAAAGTGGATACTGGTAAATAGAAGTAGATGAGCGCGACCGAAAAACGACCACCTTCGTCACGCCAGGCGGGCTTTATGATTTCAAAGTCCCCCTTTCGGTCTATGCTCAGCCCCAGCCACGTTTCAAAGACTAATGAATACCAATCTGTCCGGTCTGAAATGGCAAACATGCCTTCTGTACCTGGACGACGTGATCGTTTTTTCGGCCACGTTTCAAGAGCATCTAAAGCGGCTACTGTCAGTCATTCAAGCCATACGGTCCGCTGGACTCACACTCAAACCGGAAAAATGCCACTTCGGCTTCGAAGAACTCCAGTTCCTGGGACATGTGATCAGTCGCGAAGGTGTGAAGCCTAACCCAGATAAAACGGCAGCCGTCGCAAAGTTCGCAAGGCCTGTTGATAAGAAAGCGGTCAGGCGTTTTCTGGGTCTCTGCGCCTATTACCGGCGATTTATAGCAGGCTTTGTACACATCGCCTCCCCACTCACCCGCCTTACAAGGGAAGACGTTGCATTTGTAGTGGGTGAAAAGCAAGAAGCTTCGTTCAACGAGCTGCGACAGCGTCTACAAACTCCACCTGTCCTCGCTCACTTCGACGAGAATGCACCAACAGCCTTCCATACAGACGCCAGCAATCTGGGCCTAGGGGCTGTTCTTGGTGTGGAGAGAGTGGTTGCCTACGCTAGCAGAACCTTGACACACGCCAAGTCCTACAACTCAACAACGGAGAAGGAGTGTCAGGCTGTCGTTTGGGCAGTTTTGAAGTTCCGCCCGTACTTATATGGCCGCGCTTTTCAAGTTGTAAGCGACCATCACCCTCTTTGTTGGTTGACCAACATGAAAGACCCATCTCGACGTTTAGCACGATGGAGCTTACGGCTTCAAGAGTACGACATGGCCGTAGTTTACAAGTCCGCAAGGCAACACTTAGACGCCGACTGTTTGTCAAGGTCACCGATTGAATCACCGGCTATAGAGAATGAATTCACAGGTTTTTTAGGAGTTGTTGATGCAGCTATCATTTCTCGGCAACAACGAGATGATCGGGAGCTCAACTCGCTTATAGAATTCTTGAACGGACGAGCCGCCAATGCACCAAGAGTGTTTTCAAAGAACTTATCGTCATTCTGTTTGCGGGACGGAATTCTGTACAAAAAGAATTTTTCATCAACAGGTCGAAGCTATCTGCTGGCAGTTCCTGGAGCTCTCCGCCGTGAAATTTTACAAGCCTGCCATGACGAAGCCACTGCGGGCCACCTCGGTTTCACAAGAACACTGACACGCATCAAAGAAAAATATTACTGGCCAAGAATCGCAGCAGAGGTGAAACATTACGTCCGAACATGCATTAACTGTCAGCGGCGCAAAGTACCCCCTGTCAAACCCGCTGGGCTATTACATCCTGTGCCCGTGCCATAAACCGCATTTTCTCAAATCTGTTTTAACTGTTTTGCTGTGGAGAGGTTGAGGTGCCTATTGCCTCGGCTACTTCATATCACAAAGTTCTGCGGCGAAAAATAAAATAATAATACAGAACGGTACCCAAAAATTAACAATACGAAAAAGAAAAAAAGAAAAAAAGAAAACAAAGGCACATAATAGCACACTGAAACCAGTTCAAATAAGATGCCAATACACAGTTTTTTTCACGCAGTTCACACAGTCATAAACTACTTACATGCACACCTTACTACTTTAGTGTCAGTATATATATGACCACATTTCACATAATACCCATCTCTGGCTGTCAGTCATAGGCGCTTGTCCAGTCCGGTCTCCACTAAAAAGTCTGTCAGGAAGATTATTGCGTTTTTCTGGAGATGCATCTCAGGCCATGGTCCAAGTAGTTTCTTTATTGTGAGGGGCCGTCCGTTCAAACTTGCTAATTTGTTCTTTAATTTTTCTCTTTCATTTGCGTATTTAACGCACTCCAAAAGAATATGGCGAACATTTTCTTCTGCATGACCACAATGGCATTCCGCATTCCAGTGAGTTGGATCGATGTATCTTGTGCAGGAAGTTGTTTGTGTATGCTACTTCCAATCTAAGTCGGTGGATCAATGTCTCTAGGTGTCGTGGGAGGTCTGTCGCTATGAAAAATTTTCTGTGAGGATCGACTTCATAAAGTATCGTTTCCTTTGATTTAGGGCTCTTAAACCACTTCTCTATCGAACAATGGTTAGCTCCTTGCGATATAAAATGTCGAATATCCGCCCCAGACATAGGGATTGTGCAATCCCGTCCTTCCTTCAATGCTTTCTTCGCGAGACTATCAGCATCTTCATTTCCCTTCATTCCAATGTGGCTGGGTATCCATTGGAATACGATGTTGTGACCCTGCGATGAGGCCTATTCCACAGTTTCTGCGATACATTGTGCCATTTCACCATTTTTGTAAGGTGATCTTACATTTCTGATTAGCTGAAGAGCAGGTTCGCTATCAGTGCATATCACCCATTTTCGTGGCCCGGGATTCTCGCAGATAAGCTTAACTGCTTCAAAGATAGCCACCAATTCTGCTGTCATCAATGAAGATTTGTGCGATAATTTGTACATCTTCTTTTTCTGAATTTCAGGTATAGAGACCGCACAGGCTGACGCTTCTTCTGTGCATGATCCGTCTGTATATATCTTCGTTTTTTCATTATGTATTACATGAAGCTGATGAAGTACCAACTGTGCCGCTACCAGAGGTGCCATGTCTGCTTTCTTCTCTATGCCGTCTATTTCACGGATAACGTTGAGAAGTGGCAACGTCCAAGGTGGTTTTGAAGGTTTCCATTGTTAACATTCTGGTACTACTGCTTGAAATGATGATATAGTATCCTGTAGTCTTGTTGTCGTCCTTTGCGTTAGTGCGCCAGTTAAAAAATGACTTTCATGTTGCGTGAAAATTCTGAATAAATTTCGAGATGTTTCTTTAGATCGGAGTACTGCCAAAGGTGGCTGTCGAGCCTCCGCATACACTAAAGCACTGGAAGTTGACCGTGGTAAACCCAGACATACCCTCAAGCTCCTTGCCAATAACAAGTGAAGTCTCCTTTCGGTGGAGGCTGGGAGTCCGTGCAGCAGAGGCAGTGAGTAAGTTACGATAAGGCGTATCGAGGCAACATGTAGGGCTAATAACGACTCTGTAGTACCACCCCATTGGGCCCCGCAGAGATGCCGGAGGATTCGAATGGCATGATTCACTTTTTGTTCCAGGGACTGTACATGAGGCGACCATGTTAGTTTCCGGTCTAAAATTACTCCCAATAATTTATGAGTTTTAACCATTTGAATAGGCTGATTTTGCAGAATAATCTGGAAATTTCCAGGTCTTTTTAATGTAACCGGAAGTATGTCTGTTTTAGCCAGACTCAGTGTCATACCTCTTTTTTTAGAAAATGGTCTACATAATCCAATCCTTCTTGTAGAGTTTCTTGTACATCTAAAAACGATGGACCAGACGTCCATATACTTATATTATCAGCATATACTGAACATCTGATGTTAGGTGGAAGATTATACGGGAGCTGCGCCATGACTGCATTAAAGAGAGTAGGGCTTAGCACGCTGCCCTGTGGCACTCCTTGGTTGACGACATGTTCTGACGTTGGGCCCTCCTGCGTGACTACAAAAACTTTCCGGTGCTTCAGCAAGTCAGCGATCCAACGCAGTATCTTGCCCTTGAATCCCTGTAACGCCAGGCCTTCCAGAACGTGAACGTGACTCACTGTGTCGTATGCTCGGTGGACATCAAGGAATACAGCGACAGTGATGTTTCCTTGCGTTCGTTGGTTTTCCACATCTGCGACCAAATCCAGAATGCAGTCCATTGTGCATCTACCTCTTCTGAAGCCGGCTATGCTTTCTGGTAGTAGATTTTTTATGTCTTGCCACCATAAAATTTGTTCATTGATCTTTTTTTCCATCACTTTTGAAAAACAACTTGTCAAACTAACCGGCCTAAACGAGTCCAACTGCATAGGGCTCTTCCCTGGCTTTAGCAACGGTACTACTTTTGATATCTTCCAACTTTCCGGAACTTTTTCTTCTTGCCAACTTTTATTATAAATGTCCAACAGGTGTAATTTTCCTTTTTTGCACAAATTAGCAAGAGCAGCGTATGTAACTTCATCTGTTCCTGGTGAACTTGTTCGTTTTACTGAAGACAGCACATATTGGAGCTCCTCTGGTGTGAAGCTGTCATCCAGATCTGATGAACTGATCGCAGAGAACTTTGTTACAACCGCCGAAGCAGACTCTGCTGAGGATTTATATTCGCTAGTTTGGGCGGTCTCTCCATTTCTCAGTATAAGATCGCAAAATTCTTCGGCAATCACACGTTCGCTAACTCCTCGAGACAGCGCTAGAGCCTGTAGTGGTCTCGAGTGGACTACTGGCTGTCGGAGGGGGCGTATCATGTTCCACAGTTGAGGTGCCGAGGTAAATGGAGAAAGTGAGGCACATAAATCTTGCCACCTTTTGGTTGAAAGCTTCTGCAGTTGGTTACGCATTGCAGAATGTACTTTCTATGCCACCTTGAAATCTTCTCAATTACCCGACCTGTGATATCTTCTTTCAGATCGGCGTCGTATTGCCCGAAGCCTCTCATACTCAGTGTCAACACCCGAATACCCAGCTGAAACGGGTACTGCACGAGTTGTTTCTGTTAGAAAATTTTTTATCTTCGATGCATAAGTTTCTGCGTCAGAACAAGGTTTAAGATTTTGTCTCTGTAGTTCTCGAAAGATTGCCCAATTTGTAATTCTTGTTGTGCGGTTATTTTTCGTTTTCTTCAACTTTGGGTGATGTATGAATACTGGCAAGTGGTCACTGCCTCTTGTGTCAGCGTCTGCAGTCCAGTCTGCCCCAGCCGCTAATTCAGAGGAGCACACAGTAATGTCTAGTACGCTGCAGTAGTTATGCCCCCGTAAAAACGTCGGAGAACCATCATTTAGTATAGTGTAACCATAACCTTCGCATATTTTTACTATAGCAGATCCCCTTACGCTACAACGCTCACTACCCCACCATTCAAGGTGCGCGTTAAAATCACCACAAATAATTATGGGATCATGGTCAGATCTACACACTGCAGCCAACTCTGCGTATGAAACGTTTGCTTGAGGGTGCACGTAAACACTTACTACAGTTACAGTAAAGTTACCAAACTTCACCTTGCATCTAACGAATTCCGGCGCATCTGTTTTTGATGTAGCCACAAGTGTCGACGGATTATCGCGTCTCACACACAACATCACTCTGATTTTTGCAGCAGGACGTTCTGCTTGGTACACCACATAATTGGACAAGCGAAAGTTAGTGGATACTCTTGTTTCGGAAATACACAAAATCGGAAACCCGTGCTGAGTGACGAATTTCCGAAAATCTCCACTCTTATTCTGCAAACCGTTGCAGTTCCACAGGAATATTGCACTTTTTTTGTACCAGTTAGACAGTGCGGTAGCCATGATTACGACGAGAGAAGGTGCCCAACATCTAGCAGCAATTTCCAATTTCACTTCTGGGAAAGTACCTGCTTGTGGCAGGGATCGTAGAATCGCCTTGAGAGCCGCAAAGAATTGGCAAAATGACTTGCTCGTTTCCGGCTGTCTCCGCCGAGATCGCATTTCTTGAATTTTTCTCAAATCGGAATTGATCTCCTGGGCCCATTCCTAACATCGGACAGCGGCAACAAATGGGTTATAGTGGCGACGGACTACCTCACCCGATACGCGGAGACCAAGGCAATCGCGAGTGGCACTGTAGCTGAAGTGGCCCAGTTCTTCATTGAGAACATTGTCCGGAGACATGGTGCTCCAGCTGTCGTCATAACAGACAAAGATACCGCGTTTATAGCCGAGCTTTTCCGCACTGTGCTTTCGCTCAGTGGCACAGCGCATAGGAAGACGACAGCTTACCACCCACAAATGAATGGGCTTACAGAACGACTTAACAAGACAATCGCTGACATGCTTTGCATGTACATCGACGTGGAACACAAGAATTGGGACCGAATATTGCCGTACATCACATTCGCGTATAATACGGCACGCCAGGAAACAACAAAAAATGACGCCGTTGGCACTAATTCATGGAAGAGAAGTTACTACAATGCTTGACGCCATGCTGCCTTACGATTTCAATGATTCAGAGACAGACGCCGCAGACTTCACTGAGCATGCCGAGGAAGCAAGGCAGCTTGCCCGCGTCAGAATATCGAACCAGCAGCAACTTGACGCTCAACGGTACAACCTTCGCCATCGATTCGTCATTTATCAACCAGGAGATAGAGTCTCGGTTTGGTTTCCTGTACGATGACGAGGCCTCTCTGAGAAACTCCTACGCCGATACTTCGGACCCTACAAGGTTTTGCGCCGTCTTAGCGACGTGACGTACGAAGTCGTGCCCGACGCCTGCTCCTCTTCGAAACGTCGCCAGCATCTGCCTGAGACAGTGCACGTGGTCCGCATGAAACTTTACCACTCTCAGTGATGTAAACACCCGCTGGCCGCATTTCTACCTGTTGAGCATCGAGACGACGCTCACTCTGGCGGGAGGGTAATGCCGCTTACATAGGTGCATTTAGCGGCAAGATAGCGACGACAACGAAGAACGTGGATTTGCTCCAGAGGCACAGAGCAGGCGAGTGAAGAAGACGACAATCTTAGCGGCCTTCTCCGAGAGCGTCTCTACAAGTTCCACTGTCCGTGTTTTTAAATAAACCCGCTGTAATTTATAACTCACGACAATATATATATATATAATATATATATATATATATATATATATATATATATATATATATATATATATATATATATATATATATATATATATATATATATATATATATAGAGGTATACCTAAGGGCTTGTTTTCGAAGCGTCGAACGCGTTATTTGAAGATCGTAGGTTATATATATATATATATATATATATATATATATATATATATATATATATATATATATATATATATATATATATATATATATATATATAAGAGAAAGAACTTTATCGATGCGCTCTCATTTTGATATGAGTTTGCATACGCTCGCTTTCTTAAGTACCACAAAATTCAATCACATTTTAACTGAAGAATGGTGCCCTTAGACCAATTTACGCGTCCAAAATGATTCGTCACACTGATCGGCTCTCAACACTTTCGACAGAGCAGCGGTTACGATATATACTTTTTGAAGGAAATATTTTTCGGAGACAGCAAACTTTTTGACCTGTCTTTAAAAAGTTTGCTCGTTTCTTCCGTAACTTCGTCAACATGTCAAAGCAGGATAAAATCATGAACAAGTGATGTAATATTATTATGCTCCTGTTCAGCACATGCCTGCTCTTCAATACTACAGCATAAAAGGCAAAGGCAACCCACACCACAAAGAGCCTACAAGAAAAGTCATCAGAGAGGAAATGTTGGCAAAATTTTGCTATGTTGGGACATTGCTTCGTAACATTTTCATTCTTCTGTAAGAACATTATTGAGTAATGACTAGAGGCCGGATTTACAGGCACTGAAAATGGCTTTTAGGTGCCATAAATAGGCGGGCGAAACACTGTTCCAGACTCCCAAAGTTGTAAATATAGGCACAATATACTTTGACAAAATTCAAACTTTTGAAGAATTACGTGGGGGATCTGTGTCTACGACAAGAAAGCAAACAAAAATGTTTCAGTTTATAATAGTGAAAAGGCGCATTGGTTTAGAATAGCCATGCATTTCTTCCTGGAGGGTTCACAGAATACAGTCCCCTTGTCTAGTTAAACATGGTGAGCTAAGTGTTCCCCGCCGAATAAATTTGCTTCAGGATCTCTTTCTTCTTGTCATAGCTGCGAAGGATTGAACACAGCCAGAGCGCAAGAGGCTAAAAAAAATCTTTTTGTCGCGTATTACCTTGGTCTAACCACATAGGCTCAATTTTTCACCTGTCTGTGAACACCTTAAAGGGCATTTACGCAGATTGGAATATTTCGAGAAATAAAAAGAATGCACGCACTGGGCGCTCATGGTTTTTTCTGTGAAGATTTGCACTGCTTCGCGCACCAAGACTGTTCATATCATTGATATCGCAATAAAAACAGTTATTTAAACTATTTATATTCGACAGATACAGGCGGCCTTAAGAGCCGATCCTGAGAAAAGTCTACGAGGAGTCACTATAGTTCGGGACCCCTGTGGCGTCCGCGGCGGCACGCTACTCTATTGTGCGTAGGCGCAAGAGCCAGCGCTAGTCAGGCTTATTCAGGTCTTTCGTAGGGAAAGATATCGGAGCCTGTTCATTCTGTAAATCACTGTGAAGCCGTGAAAGGAGGTGACTGGATTAGTTTTTGCATCGTCAGGCGACGGAGTACTAGAAGGTTCCCGGGAACCAATTGCGCGGACCGAAGCATCGGCAACTTCGTCACCAACTAGTCCGGCGTGAGTTCAGATCCGAATGAGTAAACATGTGTTCGGACGGTCCAGATAATAACATCCCTTTTGGATTCGAGCAGCGCAAATAGTGGTGCGAACTTTCGTAAAATTTCGGCACGTTCTCCGCGAATCGGTAACAATGATTCCACATGCTGTTGTAGGCCCGTGTGCTCAGATTTGGGTGCACGTTAAAGAACCCCAGGTGGTCAAAATTTCCGGAGCCCTCCACTACGGCGTCTCTCATAGTCATATGGTGGTTTTGGGACGTTAAACCCCATAAATCAATCAATCAATCAATGATTCCACATGCGGCTTCCTCTGCAGCGAGTCCTATGGCGACTTCCTCCTCATGAGGAATGTCCAGGGCTCGAAAAGTGAGCCCTTGAACGGGCACGTTTCGAAGTACTACGGCTGCCGTGCACCACCACCTGAAGTGAAAGCCAGACGCGTCCTTGTAGAAGGTTCCAAGACAGGACACAACATGCTTACAAAGCTGTAACCCACGCCGACCGCCTGCCATTGTGAGTTTCCCTAGGCATGTTTCGGGGCAGAGGCTGAATAACCAACGCACCAAGTCAGTCCTCTGAGATTGTGGTCCACTTTTCTGCCCACTGGGTGTCGGATTTATCGAGGAGATTTGGAAACACACGTCTCAGCGTGAAAGTTTCTCTGTCGCAGGTACTATTTGTTGAGGTGGACCCTTTTGAGTTCCTCGAAAGTGTTGGGTCATGCCCGAATCTGCAAGACACTGGTTAGACATTGAAATCTCCGATGGCACGCTTGTATATCTTGCGGAGAACGCCTGTATTCAGCCATCCTAAAAATCAGGCTGCTGCACAACAGCGATTGTGAAGGCACCAAAAAAAATAACAAGTGGTGCTGCAATTTTGTCGACGCACTAAATTGAACGGGCGACCTATCACTTCGTAGCGCGTGGCGTCAACTACTCGGCTACAACGCACAAGCTTCTCGGCACATAAAGGTCGAGGTATCTATACCTATGCACAATTTACTGCTGGCGGTGCGCCGATCTGAGGGGAATTGCAAGGGGTGTTGCAGGGGAAATAGCATTGGTAATGCCGATACCTACTCAAAAGTTCCGTATGAAATCTTACGGCAAACATATGGACTCCATATGATTTTCGCTGAGAATGCAGGAAACACGCCCAGATCAGTGTGTTCTCTGCATATTGAAGCGCTGGGTCACCAAAGTTTACTGCTCGCCAAAATAACTACCCCTTAACGAATAAGCTTGCACGCACGCGCGCTTTTTTTGTGATGAAGCCAGTTGGTACGTCTTGTGCTTTCACCGGGAAGATTGCGCTTAAGTTATGAAACGTTCAAAAGTCATTTGCTCGCTGCAGTCTTTCCGTATGCAAAAATAACACGCTTTTGAAACACAGCCAAATAACAGCTGTTTCATTTATTTGAAGCTCACTCTGTGTATCACTGTAGGAGCGTTTCGTGCGCCCTTCAAGTTCTAGCACTGCGTTCATTGTTGAGCTGTGAACGCTGTTTGTGTTCGTCCTGTGTGTATTCATAACATGTGCCCTTTGTGTTTGAGTGGCGTGCTGCACGTTGTTATCTTCCTGCCTTACATTTCTTCGCATGACATTCCTATTTCTTGCTGTAGCAGCAGTGCATCAGCCTTGCGGGTGAAACTGGTCTGTTTTAAACAAGGACTGACTCACGCATACTGAAAAGTCTGCGCTTGGCCAAGTACAGCCAGTACACATTGATGAATGGTGCCTTGTAATCAAACGGTGTGTACGCCTCACTTTTTCCGTCCTGCACAATATTAGTCTTATTGCACACTCTAAGCCGAATTCAACAAAGTTTGACAAACTGCAACCGTTAAACCAACAGACGAATGGTTCATCCAACAGGGACTAAATGCGTGACTAGTGCGGTCGTGCGCAAACGCCCGGCAATGAAGGAACCAACGGGGAGGGTAAACTGCGCCGCGATCTCCTTCTGTCGATGATGCCCTTCAACGCTCGGCGCGATCGGTGATCACGATAACTAGTTATATCAGCTATACGCCACTGTGAAAGCGAAGCACTATGAAACAAATAGAAGATGATATGAGAGGCAAGTATACAACGCGCAGGCAGTGCACACAGCAAGCGCCCTCGCGTTTTCACCATGATGGCACGGGCGGGCCGAAGCCAAGTAAAAGTCTCCGCGAACACGGGCAATGGGCGTAGCTCGCTTCAATGTGATGAATTAGTTAGATTTACGAAGAACTTTGACAACGCTAATAAAAGTAGGCAGTTGGTCAGTGGTTGTGTACCCGCACAGTCACTGGCTACAACTTCAAAGCGATATATAGAAAAAGTAGGCTTCGTACGCAATCGGTATCAAGCTGGCTGCCGATGAGAGTGCATTGCCAGCACACACGAAGGAAACGTCGCATACAATTTCTTTCGAAGAAAATAAAAATTGGCAGATCCCACACACAGTTGGTTCTGGATATGCGAAGCACGAATAAGAAAGGTTGATATGTCATTTAAAATCAGCACAACGTTACGAGGTGGAGGGAAATGATGCCGTACATGACTGCTGTGTCGTGATTATTATGTTTGGATGTGTCGTTTACCTTCGTCATCTATTCACGTTACGTGATACCAAGTTGAGTATACGTGGAGCTAGCGAAACGGCTGCGAGCACGCTGTTAGCGTTGTATGTTGTCATACTCTCGCATTTCATGACACGCATTTTAGGAATATCATGTTTGCACCAGTCATACATTTCGTCTTCCATTGACATCAGGTAACACCAAATTTGGTATATGTGGAGCTAGCGAAACGGCCGCGAGCGCATCATCAAGGGCCCAATTATATACTTCAACGTAGCGTGGACGCTCTTGCACGCTGGGCACATTGACGCTATGTTAGCGAAACGCGAGCACCTAGTGGTGTGACGCCAGGCGCATCCGGCGCCACCAGCGTCTGTCGGCGCGGCGCGACAGCAACCGGCGCAAAGTTCGTGCCGATGCGTTACCCAGTCAACACTGCATCTCCTTTTTTTTCGTGATGGAGGGACGCTGGACGCGCTGAAACGTGCATGCGTCAAAGCAATGCTGCGTGGTGCGCACCTGCGTGTATATGGCAGGAGCGGGGTCTGGCGTGGTAATGCTGGTGTGACGCGACAAATTGAACGCCGGCGAGCACGCGCACCGCATCACTTCGACATGTATTCGCGCCTTAACTGTGGCATGTAGTCATGTTCTCACATGACACGCATCTTATGATTATCTTGTTCGCACCATTCACATACATTTGTCATCCATTGACGTCACGTAATACCGAATTTGGTTCATTTGAAGCTGGCGAAATGGCCGCGAGCGCATCATGAGCGTAGCAAGTAGTCATGTTCTTACATGACACGCATCTCGTGTTTATCATGTTTGCAGTAGTATCATATTTTCGTCATTCATTCACGTACATTATTACCAAATTTGGTATAAGTGAAGCTAGCGAAACGGCCGTGAGCGCATCATTAGCGTGGCATGTAGTCATGTTGTTACATGATATGCAAGACATGATTTTCATGTTAGGGTCTGCCACTTGTGTTCGCCATGCAATCATGTCATACCATACCAGTTGTGCAGCATGCCATGTGAACGAAACCACCGCAAGAGTTTCATGACCATGAATTGTAAATCATGACATTTATGACACATTTCATGATTTTCTTGTCCTGACTAGCCAAATATGTTCTTTATACAGTATTGGTATGCCAAACTAAGTATGGTATCAATACCATTCGTTATCAAAACAGCCAGGAGAGCTAAAAGCCGTGGGCGGCTAGATGGATGGATGGATGGATGAATGGATGGATGAATGGATGGATGGATGGCGACAGTATTGGGACATTATTCATGTCTTGACAGGCGCGTGATATTCGTCAAACCATCTTACCCTCCCATGCTAATTTCGGTTCACGCCAAGTTAAGGGGGTGACCACGAGAGCACTCAAACATAAGTGACTAGATAGATAGATAGATAGATAGATAGATAGATAGATACGCTCAAAGTCGCCGTATTCACTAAGAAAAGGTTCGCATTTATCATGTTGTTTTTGATTTGTAAATGCAAAAATAGCTGTTGCTGCCACAAGAAAATCAACAAATGTGCCACTAGACTAAAAATGTCACAGCTTTGCCGCAAAGTCGAAGCCATGAAAACACGATAGAAATAAATTGGAAGGTCACGCACGGAGCAGAAAGCAGATCGAAACGTGCCCCACGTTTTTCTTGCACAAAGATGCATGAAACATACTCACAGTTACACGTGCAAGCGAAGAGGCGTCTAAGTTGTTACTTCATTGTGTTTTAAAAGCGCACGCTTTTCGCAAACGGAGACTGCAAAGATTGTAGTCACTTTTCTGCACTCGGTAACTACAACAGAATTGATCTAGGTGAAGCCCGAGGCCAGCCAAGATGTACGATCTTCCACACATGCCTTACGCGAGATAATGGCGCCACAAGAAGCGTCGCTGCCTTTCTGTAAGCAGGGCAAATTACGCGTGGGAAATTACAGCACGAGCCGTTGCGCGATGTGGTGACATGCTCTCATTGCGCCATCTTGCTGGTAATGCTTAAAACAGCATGATTCCCCCCGAGATGTCCGTCAGCAACAGCTAGTGGTAGATATCAAAAGCTTGCGATTTGAGCGATGAAGAACGTGCTCCTTGGTGGCTCAGTGGTTAACGCCTCGCACACACGATAGGGAGGACTCAAGCTCGATTCTGCGCGCTAAGTCTTTTTCAGTTTTTTTTCTGTCTTGAATTTTTATATATATAGGTAGGTAAACATACACGATGAGTGAAGTTGACGCCGGCGCCGGCGATAAAGTCCAGCCAAGAGTATAAATGCTATAGATGAATGGATTGAGAAGCTTATTTGAAGTCATGAGGAGCACAACTCAACGCGCATCGGGCCACTCCCACGATGAAACAGTCAAGCCAAGCCTCACCGCAGCGTCGTGAGCCATCTGGACTGCCGACAGTTGATCCCTGACATCGGGGCTCTTATTATCGAATAACTATTTTTCTTCATTCGATTGGTCCGTGTCCCGACACGAGGGGCAACGCAAGAGGATATGGTCTATCGAAATGAAAAGCTTTGGCAGATCCCACGTACCTGGTAATCGATGTTATGCGAAACATCCGCAAGGAAGGCAACCGTGTTGCAATTTTTTGATTGAGCGACGCGCCATGAAATGGCGCTAAACATATGTACTGTGAGGAAGATAGACAAATGCGGAAGCGCATTGCCATTACCTGGCTCGCTCAGCTGTTCGCTTTTTGGCTACGCTTTGTCTGCTGCTGCTAGTATTTTCCCGGTTGCTGTGTACCTCAATACACCCCCGTAACAAGTAGTGGAACTGCTGCGTAGCGATAACCTGGAACTTCGCAGCCGAAAACTCAAGCCAGCCTCTGCAGTGCTGGAAGAAGTACCAAATCAACCGCAGCAACAACCTGCTGTCCTGGTGCCCACATTGGTCTGCCCTGGCCCATCGCCTCAACGCGACCCACCAACGTTGAGTGGTGCAGAAGATGAGGATGTTGAAGACTGGCTCACCTAATACAAACGGATAAGCGTGATAAACCTCTGCGATGACGCTGCGAAGCTCAGCTACGTGTAATTTTATTTGAAACGGCGTCGCCAACGTGTGGCATCGAAACTACCTACGTGACTTCCCGACGTGGGGTGCTTTCAAAACGCACGTGACGGAAGTGTTCGGGCGCCCCGCTGTTCGCAAGCTTCGAGCCGAGCAACAGTTGCGTGGCCACGCGCAGCATAATGGCGAAACATTCACCAGCTACATTGAAGACGTTGTCGACATGTGTAAACGCGTTGATGTCGCAATGGCCGATGCCGATAAGATCAGGCATATGTTGAAAGGGATTGAGGACGACGCCTTTCAGATGCTGCTGGCAGGGAACCCGTCCACAATGTCCGAACTTGTCACTCTTTGCCAAAGATTTGATGAGCTGCACAAACAACGCAGAGCCATGCGCCACTCTCATCTACAGGCGACTTCAATGTCGGGATTCGCTGTTGCTCCGGACAACTCATGTCTGCTGCTATAGATTAAGGATTTCATTCGTGAAGGGGGCGCTCGCCAGCTTTCGCTGATGCCGCTTGTTCACGACTAGTCGATTTCCCCGTTGGCGCCCCCTCTCCAAAATACCATCAGAGACCAGGTCGCCGAAGAGGTCTCGCCTTCGCTCCATAAGGATCCGACTGCTGCTCCCCTGACGTACGCCGCAGTCGCTTCCAGGCCGGTGATGAAAGGTTACAGGCCACGTAGTCTACTTATTCGCCCGCCAGTATCGCCGCCCGCCCGCCCAGTCGTACAGTACGCACGAGCCGACGACCCTTGGCACACGCAAGAAAACCGTCCTATTTGTTTTCATTGTGGCATTGTTGGGCATGTGGCCCGTTACTGTCGCTTTCGTGCGCCACCTATCTCCGACAGTGTGCGTCCACCATGGTTTACGTATGCGCCACGTCAACCCTGCTGCAGTTATTCAGACAGCTACGAATCTCATCCTACCTCCCGGACCCCACCCTCCTTTCGCCACTCGCCTTCACCTCGCCGCTGCTTTTTTTCCCCCGTTCACCAACGGTGGAGCCCTGTGCGCCAGGAAAACCAAGTAGCGCAGTTCAGGAGGCGACAACGGCGGTTACGGCGGAATGCATAAAGTTATTGAAGTCGCTATAGAAGGAACATGGACGCTATCCCTTCTCGACACCGGCACTGCACTTTCAGCGATTGATGCCCGCATTTGCCGCCATATCAGAAAAGTCATGACGCCTCTTTCTGGACAATCTCTTCGAACAGCCAACGTGCAGCACGCCGAGACATCCAGTGCCTGCACAGCCCGTGTCGTCATTCAGGATGTTCTTTATGTGATCGAATTCATTGTGCTACCATCTTGTTCTCACGACGTCATATTACGGTGGGATTTCCTCTGAGCACATCGTGCGATCATCAATTGCGCCCGCGCGGAACTCGAGTTCTTCCCATTTTTTAGAGACGGCATCAATTACAAAAACATATGTCGCAAAATCACAGTTTGTGATGACACCATTGTGCCTGCGCACTCTACTGTTCTTGTCTCCATCTCTTGTGACTCTGAAGACGGCGGCTCAGTGCTTTTCGCACCGTCTGCACTTCTAGTTCGCCACCGATCACTGGCATTGCCATTTGCCCTTCTCGAGTTCCATTCAAACAATTCTGTTATGTACATCACCAAATCATCGCCCGAGCCAACCACTTTGCGACGCCGGGAAACCCTCGTCAAAGCCGAGCCGCTGGCGTCATCTTCGATATTCGACACCATGGATTACCCTACTGATACGGCCACCCTCGAGACATTAGCTCCTCGGCCACTATCGCGATATTTCACACCAGCTATAGCCAGCGACCTTACGACGACACAACGAGACCAACTTCTTCGCTTGCTCGATGATTTCTCTTCCTCTTTTGACTGCGAAGCAAGGGCACACGGCCGGCACAACGACTGTTTCACATACTACCGACACCGGAAGCCATGCGCCGATTCGACAGCGTCCTTACCGAGTATCGGCGAGTTAAAGGTCCCTTATTGATGACCAGGTGAATGACATGCTTAAACGCGGTGTCATTCAACCTTTAAACAGTCCTTGGGCATCACCTGTCGTCCTTGTTTGGAAGAAAGATGGGACGATACAATTTTGCGTCGATTATCACCGGCTTAACAAGATTACCCCAAAGGATGTGTACCCATTGTCACGAATTGAGGACGCACTCGACTGCTTGCAGGGAGCGGAGTTCTTTTCTTCCTTGGATCTCCGCTCTGGCTTCTGGCAAGTGCTGACGGCTGAGACTAACCGCTTGAAAACCGCGTTTGTAACACCAGATGAATTGTACGAATTCACTGTAATGCCATTCGGTCTCTGTAACGCGCCCATCACCTTTGAACGCATGATGAACGGCATCTTACGCGGCTTGAAGTGGTACACTTGCCTCTGCTATTTAGATGATATTGTCGTGTTTGCGCCAGATTTCCCAACCTATCTACAACGGTTGCATGAAGTTTTGACCTGTGTTTAAAATGCTGGTCTCCAGCTTAACTTGAAAAAGTGCCTATTCGCCGCTAGAAAACTAACTGTACTAGGCCATGTCGTCTCCAAAGAAAACATTCTTCCCAATCCTGCTAAACTTCAAGCCGTATTCGAGTTCCTGAAGACTACTAACCTGAAAGCACTTCGCACCTTCATTGGCCTGTGCTCCTCTTTTCGGCGCTTCGTACGAAATTTCGCTATTGTCGTTACACCTCTCAATGCACTCCTCCAAAGCGACAACAAACTTTCGACGTGATCAGAAGCTTGTGAAGATGCGTTTACGACACTTCGACGCCTGCTTACGTCTTCGCCGATTTCGCGTCACTTCGCTCAGAGCGCACGCCCAGAAATTCATACTGATGCTAGTGGTGTCGGCCTTGATGCTGTGCTCGCACAACGTGACGATGCCAACGCCGAATACGTGGTTGTATATGCCAGTCGTGCACTCACAAAACCTGACACGAATTACACCGTAACCGAAAACGAGTGCCTGGCCATCATATAGGCTCTACAGAAGTTTCGTCCTTATCTTTACGGTCTTCCTTTTGAGGTCGTAACAGATAACCACGCTCTGTGTTGGTTGTCAAACCTCAAGAACCCGTCCAGTCGTCTTGCTTGGTGGGCCCTCCGACTCCAGGAATACGACATCCGTGTCGAATATCGTTCTGGCCAACAACACTCTGATGCTGACGCCATGACACGCTTCCCACTCATTTAAGACGCCAGATAGCCTAGTCACAATTATGATATTTCGTTACTTGACATCTTGGATATGGCCTCGGCGCAACCAAATGATCCATGGATCGCCGCAATTCTAAACTTTTTGTCAAGCCGCCTGACCACCCCGGCTCCACGAGCACTACGCCGCCAAGTGCACCATTACGCTATCCGCGCTGATCTTTTATACCGCCGTAACTACCACGACGATGGCCGCACATGGTTATTCGTCGTGTCCTGCCATCTTCGTCTCAATCTATGCTACGCTTTCCACAACGACCCTCAGCGTGGCCATGGCAGCGTGTTCAAGACGTACACGCGCCTTCGCCTACACTATTATTGGCGCGGAATGTACAGCTTCGTCCGCAAATACGTCCGCTCACGCCTCGCCTGCCAACGACGCAAACCAGTCTCGCACCTCTCCACAACACCTCTCCAGGCACTTCCCTGCCCAGCCCATCCATTTGGTCGCCTCGGCCTTAACTTGTACGAGCCTCTCCCATGCACTGGTGCTGGAAACCACTGGATTGTCGTCGCCGATGGTCACTTGACAAGATACGCTGAAACCGCAGCATTACGCGCCGCAACAGCCAAGGACGTATCCTCTTTTATTCTACGCACCTTTGTTCTCCGCCGTGGCGCCTCTCGTGAACTGCTCAGTAATCGCGGCCGTGTATTTCTCTCAGGCGTGTTGCAATCACCCCTATCCACATGCATAATTATTCACTGCACCACTACCGCATATCACCCACCGACAAACGGATTAACGGAACGATTTACCCGAACTCTGGGTGACATGTTATCGATGTACGTTGCGTCAGACTACTGCAATTGGGATCTTGTGTTTCCTTTTGTCACAATCGCCTAAAACATCACCTCCTAAGCCACCACAGGGGTCACACCATTCTTCTAGTTATACGACTGTGAACCCACGAGCACCATTGATACGACTCCTCCATATCATCCTGATGTTGAAGACTACCAGCCCTTGTCTGCGGTGGCTCTCCACGACGAGAAATGCCGGCAACTGTCCCGTTCTTTCACCTCCGGCCAACAGTGTCGGCAAAAACAGCGTCACAGCTCCGACATCCCTCCCGACCCTTTCACCATCCACTCTATCGTGTGGCTTTGGGTCCCACCAGTTGCTGCTCCTGGCCTTTCATCTAAGCTTCTTCCGAAGTATCACGGACCCTACCGCATGGTTGCGCAGACCTCTCCGGTTAATTATGTGGTTGAACCGCTTACGCCATCTCCCGACCTTCGTCGTCGAGGGCGAGAAACAGTACACGCATTAACCGTCTCAAGCCGTATTATGACCTCCTGACCTCTCTCTAGGTCACCTGGATGGCTACCTCTCGATACCGGGGGTCATTGTGAGGAAGATGGACAAATGCGGAAGCGCATTGCCATCGCCTGGCTCGCTCGGCTGTTCGCTCCTTGGCTTCGCTTTACTTCCTGCTGCTGCTATCTTCCTGGTCGCTGTGTACCTCAATAAATCCCCGTAGAAGTACAAATGTTGCACGTAGACACATATGTTGAACGGGTGCAGATGTTTATATAACCAGTTTGCACTTGCGAAGCAATTTCAGCTGAAACATGCATATTTGCAACACCAGAAGCTGACATGAAGAGCTGATGCCCCGGAGGTTGCTGGCCCTGAACACTGCTACATAAATCAACTTCAGCGCATGGCAACTAACCACAATTGACGTTAACCCAACATGACCGCTGTATCAAAGGAATGCACAGGTAATGTTTTTAAAATTCGGTAGGCAGCACTGCAACCGCTGCAACCACTATTGACGTTTCACGAAGATTGGCATTTGTACGTATATTTGAAAAGTAGTTTCAAGACCTGACGTAGCTCTGTGGTAAAATGCTTCATTGCCACGCAAAACGCTTGGGTTCAATTCCAGCTGGTATCTTGACATTTATTCTTTGCATTCGTTGGGTCGATGCTACCGATGTTCGGTATTTTGTAACGCCCGCACGTTAAAATTCCACATGTTTGTTCTTGTCGTTACTTGGTAGATACTAAGTGTCAATCACCTGTGGCACAAGCTCGCATACCAGTGGCACATACGCACCCATAAGTATGTGCCACTGTCTGGCAGGAAGTGTTTGACGACGTACGTGACGAGATGGTGACGTTATTCATGTCTTGACCAGTGCGTCATATTCATCATGCCATCTTACTCTCCCATGATAATTTTGGTTTACGCGAAGCTAAGGGTGTGACCACGAGAGCACCCAAACGTAAACGGCTACATAGATAGATAGATAGATAGATAGATAGATAGACAGACAGATAGATAGATAGATAGATAGATAGATAAATAGATACGCTCAAAGTCGCCAAAGTTCGCTAAGAAATGCTGCGCATTTGTAAAAGGCTGCGGCTGCTCTCTGCAATTTTTGTGCCTAGTGAATTAGTTTAAATGAACCGTATCTCCCTGAAAGGAACCCTGATGGAATGCGAAGCCGCAGCGGTGCCCACGGCGATGACCCGGTTGAAGAAAGCGTAGACGTGGGTTTTGGAAGAACCGCTTGAACTGAAACTTGGTGTAGGGTTTACTAGAGTGAGGCGATTAGGTTCCCTGGAAGTTTCATCCCAGAAAGGCTTCTCTCTCGATGTGCGCTCGCACGTTGCGAGCGATGCAGAGGGCGAAGCGAGAGAGATGACATTCGGCAAACGGTGACTGGCTAGGGAGAGAGCGACGTCAACGCGCACGCTCTGCAATGGATGGTGCGACCTACTTGGTACCGCCCCAACAGCTGCGGCCAGGGGAGTGCGGTGCAAACGAAGGGACATCGTTACACAGACTAATCAAAGAACTTCTTCGTATCTAATAAATGCACAGAAACCCGTCCCCATGTGCGTCTCACACACTCAAGGCATCGGTAGAGCCACGCGTGCTGAAAAAAAAAACTGCACCACTTGCCTTTAGGTAGCCGAAATACCGTTTATAATCCTGATAAGCTCAGCGAAACTACCACTTTAGAAGTTTTAAAAGTTTATTCGAGTCATAAAAATTAGATTGCGTACGTTCTGTAAAAGGGAGGCTTGGCTACTCGTCAGTTGGCTTCAAAAGCCCGGTTCTTTTGGCTCAAACAAAACGTATCAAATTTTGCGGGACACTCGATATTAGTAAAAAAGGCCTTACAATTACAAACAATAAAAAACGAAATTTGAACTTTTTAAATAATTTACGCTACCCCGTCTCTGGAAATTTTCCTTTAAAACGAAAGCTCAGTGGCGATTCGCGGTGACTCTAGGGTACGCTCACAAATAAGCTGGACGTTATCAAGCTGCATTTTGGTGTGTGGCAGTCACTATTTAGGTACCTCAACACAAAGGATTTACCAGGCTAAAAACAATATAATGAGAACCAACAGACAATTCTGCGAAGGAAAGTAGGAAGGATATTAGTAGTAGTCATATTATTGTAAATGTGAAGAAACAAAAAAAAGAAGTTTAAAAGATAATTCTCTGATGCCTGGGACCAAATTTGTGGCCTTGATTAACGCGCCCGAAGAGTACTGGTGGCAGTGACTGTGCCTCGCACGAATGAAATGTCCATATATATGCTAGAAAGAGCATTGGACGCGTCATTCGAAGGTCGCAGGTTTCCACCGTTGCACAGGCAAGTTATCTTTTCGTCCTCTTTCCTTTCCTGACGTTTACGTTTTAGTTACTTCTACTGCTAACATTCCCTATAATTTTCTTGTCATCATTGTAAATTAGTTCCTAATAATATTATGTGTAACAAAGAAAAACAAACCCTTCAATAGCTACTCACCTTATTTAGTAGTGAGGGTCTCGTTGTCGTAAAGTTGCTGCGTTTCAGGTAGTTTGCGACAGATTATTGAATGGCGGCGAGATTGTAATAAAATCACGTGCTACTTGCAAAACGCAGGTAAAAAACGTTTCTACACTGGTGGCCTTGAATAACGCTCTCACGTTTGAAATTCACTTATATATAACCAATAAAAACCAGAGGGGGATGACCACCACTGTATCTCATTTGGTAGAGCACCGGACACATTATTCGAAGATCGCAGGTTTGGTACCTGCCAACAGCAAGTTCTCTTTTTGTCCACTTTTCTTTGTTGACATTTAAAATATTATTGCTACGGCTAACACCTTTTATACTTTTATAATAATAGGCAACAGTGTAAAAACAATTAGAGACAAAACAATGCCATGCCTGCGAGGAAGGCACAGCACAGTCACAGCAAAAGCTAGAAGAGCAGCCTTTCAGAGCCTTTTCAAAACACTCATTGTGTAACAACTGCAAGCACGCTAGCTTGGTACCCACTAGGACATTAATAATAAGCTTTTTGGTAGTAGGCCGGCCTTCGCTATGCTATTTTTCGTCATTCTTCTGAGAAACGTGGCATCCGCTAAACACTTGCAAGGAATGTTGTGCCAATTGTCCATGCAGTGGCTGACGACGATAAGGAATTATGGCTGAAATAGGCATGCGCCACAGTTAATAGGGAAACAAAAACAATCTTTTGTAATAGGTTGGAAAATTGGATGGCCTACTCGTTACGCTATTAGCATTGTGCGACAACTGGTTGTTCTTTCGGTGTTGTAAAACGCTTTATAAGTCGTGGTAACGTGATTGCTTTCCCGACATTAAGGCTTCCTAAGGCAAGTTTGACAACTCTCAAGCACCGGTGTAGCTAAGTGGTAGAATATTGGGCTGACACCCAGGCGACTTGGGTTCAAGCACCACTGTACAATTTGTGCAAGGTTTTGTTTCTAATTTCGCTCGTTGTGGTTACGTACACTGGCAGTGGCAGCGGCGGACAACATGCAACTGCTCGTGACCCGAAAAGTGATCTCATAACAGCTTTCGCTGCGAAAATTGGCGGATGTCACGTACAGAAGGAATCGATGATATGCGAAGCGGACATGAGGAAGGTTGATATGTCACTAAACTAAGCACAACGCAACGAGTGGCACGTCAATTATGTCGTACGTCACTTTCATGTCATGTATAATATGATAATGATGATGCTCCTTGGATCAATGAAACCTACCCCCTCTGGGGGATCAGCCATGAGTCGTGTGGATCATGCATACTGAATTTATGATTAATACATAGTAAGAGCTAAAATACTTTTGAGATTATTTTCAATGTAACGTTAATTATGAATATTTGTGATTTTAAGTCACTATTTTGTGTAACCTGCCCCGCCACGGTGTTGTAGTGGTTAGGTACTCGGCTGCTGACCCACAGGTCATGTCATGGGATCGAATCCCGGCTGCGGTGGCTGCATTTCCGATGAAGGCGGAAATGTTGTAGGCCCGTGTGCTCCACCCTGCCCCACCGCGGTGGCCTAGTGGTTAGGTACTCGGCTGCTGACCCACAGGTCATGTCATGGGATCAAATCCCGGCTGCGGTGGCTGCATTTCCAATGCCGGCTGAAATGTTGTAGGCCCGTGTGCTCAGTTATGGGTGCACGTTAAAGAACCCCAAGTGGTCGAAATTTGCGGAGCCCTCCACTACGGCTTCTCTCATAATCATATGGTGGTATTGGGACGTTAAATCCAACATATCAATCTATCTATTTTTTGTAATCTCTCAGAGACTGAAAATCTTTTGACTAGGAAGGCTGAATGAAGAATGAGTAGTTGATACCCCAACCAAATCTAATTCGGTAACATATAAACTTTTAGACAGCTTTAAAAATATTCCTGTCTGAGTGCCCCAGCGCAAAGGCCCCAAATGATAGCCGAACGGTCAACGTAACCGACAGACCACCTTTCCGCAATATAATTTCGATACGTTTTCTGTGCAAGGAAAAGCGTTGGCAGCTCAACAAGAAGTGTTTGATAGTTTCGAGTTCATTCAAATGTGAGCATTAAGGGGAAACCGCCAATTCCGCTCTGTGCATCTAAAAATTTAGATTTGGTATTCTACAAGGCATTCTAGTTAGCAACTTCAGCTCGTCTTGCTGCACACCATTTCCTGCTCCAAGGAAACTGTACGTGCAGAAGGTACAGCGATGAATTGAGACTTTGAGTGAACATAGATAATGCATACTTTCTGAACCTTGCCGCAGCAACAAACGCCGTAACAGGAAAAAGAGAAAGAACTGGACCTGTCAGAGAAGCTTTCGCCAAAGAGTCCGCAGCTTCATCAGGTACAATTCTTTTGTCTCCCGGCACACATAATAATCGCAGGTTTTGCAAATGATGAGGAACAATAATCACTATAATCTTAGAATATCCGAATCTGTTGAAGCAGTTAGTGCCGAACACAATGACAATGAATCTGTAACTATAGCCACAGAAGTAATGGTTGGAGGAATTTACATTCGGGTAATATAACAGCTAAGAACTCGGCCAAAAATATTTGGTTGTGATCAGGAAGCCTAACAGAAAACGACCAGTCTAGTTGTTAAAAAAATTCCCACCCCAGCCTTTTCTTCACACTGCGAAGCATCAGTTGCTATCACAACCGCACAACCAATTGAATTAGGTGCTCTTGAAAAATGCCATTCAGAAGATTACTAGGTAGTGATTTCGCAATGTTAGGAAATATATCGTCATAATAAATGGCTAATTCACTGAACTTGCCACTCATAGGCACTATATCATTAAGCCTTACCTTCCATGTGTCCAACAGCTGAATAACTGATAAATATATATTCTACTCGTCTTATCAGCGAGTCATAGACAGTTAAGAATATTTGATTTATTAATATTTTGAAACTAACACGTAAATAAGGAACTTGTGATTCCTTATATAGAACAGAGTCTGCTACAAATTTGCGTAACCCCAGGTCTCGGCGAAACGCTTGGTGCTCAATTAGAACGGACGTATCTTCCATGCTGATACGCTAGAAAATAAGGCACACCCAAACTCCAGTATAGAGCGTATGTACATCCAGTAAATCATTATTAAGGCGTCTGTCTGCATGCCCCATCGACTGTTACTAATCCTTCAGAGTAGGCCTTACACACGTGACGCTTTGGTCATTGTATGTTCAATATGCATCTTCCAGTGGAGCTTTTCATCATAGATGATTCCGAGGTTCTGAAGTGTTTGCACTTGGAGAATATCTGCTAGTTGGAATGAGAGTGATATATTTCTATTGTCTTGTGTGGACAACGCTTGAACTGCACATTTCTGTACAATAAGAGTTAAACAAATGCTGCCTAGCCAAGTTTCCAAGGCAAATAAGTGTCCTTGTAAAAGGGTATAAGGTGATTGTGTGTTATCCGCGGGTTCAAAAAAATGCTATGTCATCTGCGTAAACATACGCGTTCACTCTTTGATGACGAGGAACGGAATTAAGCAAGATATTAAAGAGTAGCGGGACAAAATGGCTCCTTGGGGAACACCTCGTGTCTGTCTGAATTTCTTTGATGATGTCCCACCCTGTGCACAGTAAAACTACCTGTCCAGCAAGAACTCAGTCGTCCACGAAATGGAAAAATAAAAGTAAGGCAAGCCAATCTCTCTCATCGTTCTTAGTAAAATTGGGTATTTGACACTATCCTAGGCTTTACAGATATCTAGTGTAACTAATGCTGTGTACTGTTTCTTTCGCCGTGCTAGCAGGATTCTGCTCTCCAAATCAACGTGAGCACACCAGAGAGACATTCGTGTTCTAAAATCAATTAGCAGGGACTTAATACTTTAACATAACAAATTTAGTTATCTGGGCATGTAATAGTTTCTCAATCAATTTAACAAAATCGGATGTTAACGACATCTGTCAAATGTTGCCTAGAGTAAGTCCCTTGTTCTTATCTTTAAGCAGGGGTATCACTTTAGCTACCTTTCACACAGAAGGAATCGAAAAGTGTTTTATAGAATAATTTACGGTATCCAATAACACATTAGGAGGAACATCCAAGAAGAATTTTAGCATCTTCGTAATGATATCATCAGGGCTTGGTGCTGCCGCTGGTAAACGTGCTACAAATGACGAGAGGACCGACAACGATATCTCTAGTATTTTCGAGAGTGTCTTGACTAACAAGAGTTGAATGAATGCAGGTAGAAAATCTAGCCTTCAAACCCCTGGCGATGGCACCTAGCGGATCTTCTATTTCTTTGGTAGTATGCACTATTGATTCTTCATTTAAGGAACATGTAAATAATTTGATAGATCTGAGATACCAGAACAATGCGCTTTTATTGTTTGATTTCGAAAGGAACTCTAAATGACGAACGTTATAATCATCTTTTGCTTTCCCGTCAGTACGCTTGAAACTCACTCCAATAAACTTGTAGTTGTTCCCGTTACTAGGAGACTGATTAGACATGAGTTGCTTCCACGCTGCTTTCCGGCGTTTGTAGTCCCTCGAGCAGTCGTCATTCCACCAAATATTAGGTGCAGGGGTCTTTCCTTCCTGGTATCGTAACCTCCGCCTTCTTACGAGCAGAGCCCAGAATATTGCAAACATTACCTGCGCTGCTTCGATGTTCAACCAAATATGTAAAAATTGACCGCAAATTCATTTCAAACCTATTGTGGTCAATAAACGAACGAACGAGACGCTGTGCATTATAATGTGACCCATGGATCTCAAGTATCACGGGAATGTGGTCGCTAATCAAACCAGTGTCAACAGATTCCCAGGACAACACCGAAAGTCCTGAACCCAAAAAACGTAAGATATAGCAACGAACGGGACTGGCCCCGTTAAAATGGTAATGATTCAGTGTTGTGACAGGTGAAATTGTTCATTGCCGCCCAGTCCTGTCGTCGTTTTCCATTCTTATTCGTTCTATATCCCCATGATATACGATGAGAGTTGAAATATCTAGCTAACGCATCCTTTTTGCCACAGTTTAGAAGAACTGAATCTAATGACTGAGTATTCAGCACACCCGAAGGAAAATATGCATTAACCAGAGAAAATTTGAGACCTCCTGGAAGAGTTAGCGCTACTGCTAATATTTCACTTTCTGTAGACATTAGCTGAAAGGATAGCCTTGCTTTATGGCAGAATTTCTTAGAAGAGTGAGTAAACCACCTCCTCTGGATGGACAATCTAACCGATATCGTCGGTAATTACGCAGACTAAAGAATTTATCTGCAGACAACCAAGTTTCATCTAATGTAACATCTAGATGAATCTGAGAAAATGAAAGGTTGAGATCAGTAGAAGCAGCAAACTCAATCGACAGTTCCACTGCGGCACTCTCATCTATCTCCCGGTGACAAAAGCACCGTAGAAGCTGGAGTCTCCTCCAAAATGTTAGCTGTACCCTTGTGCTGCCTGTGTGTACCTCCACACAGGCAGCACTTGAGGACTTGAGCCGAGCAGTCGTCCGGGTAGTGACCTTCACCAGAAAAACAACAACGCAAAGCAGATTTGCAACCTTCCATACTATAGCCATAGCACCAGCAGTTGCGATATTGTAATGTACGTGAGGCAAGCGGGTTTACTCTAAAAAACAAAGACCACACTTTGATTTTCAAAAGGCATGACATCCCGGCAAATGTGGCAATCACCGACTCAGTGGGGACCCGTTGTTTAACGACTGTTCTGTTTCACTGGTATATAGCTTACGCACCAGTGGTGCAAAGCTTCTTGAGTGTCTTTTTCGGGCTTAAGCTACTATATACACCACCAACAATCCCCTTGGTGCATGCAAGACGAGGCGGGATGAAAGCATTCACTTTCATCGATCCATATGTCGAGCATTTCAGAAGATCATGCACACAAGCTTGGTCAGGCGATCTACAAACTATCCCACATTTGCCAAACTGCCGAACATCAGTAATGTGAAGGTAGTGGCGCATGCCCGACTTGAGCTCAGCTTCCACCGCTTTCGGGTGGGAAAGCTGAATGGATCCTCCATGCAGGGCACTACAGCCACAGGAATACTGTTTACACCACCACGAAATAACGCTTCAAGTGGCATTTTATCAGGTGGAAGAGAGGCCGACCAAGGGGGAGGTCACCCCGGGCCACCTCCTGAAAAATTCTTCGACATTAGCTCAGCTAGTAAAACAAGCTGTAATTGATCTAACAACCTTTATTATTATGTTTCGACGTGTCATTTAGCATTGTCGTCTATTCACTCCACGTGATGCCAATTTGTAGCTCGCGAAATGGCCGCGATCGTGCTTGTCCCCTCAAAAGTCACACTTGAACTAAAACAGGCTGTACACTCACAGTGGTAAACACAGCGTCGGCCGTTGATAATCTCGTCATCGACAGAACACACCGTCTATTATACATCGTGATCATCATCAGAAGCAGCAGCCTGCCCATTCTCGTTGCAGGACAAATGTTTCTCCAATGTCCCGCCAATCAACTCGGTCTTGTGCTTGCTGCTGCCACTTCATACCCACAAACTTCCTAATTTCATCTGCCTACCTAATTTTCTGTCTCCCCTCACTCGCTTGAATTTTTGGAATCCACCCTGCGATCATGAATGACCAGCGGTCATCATGTCTTCGCCCTACGTGCCCTGCCCATGGATGATCATTTCTTCGTCTTGATTTCAGCTATAGAGTGCTTACCTTCGGTTTGTTTCCTGACCCACTGTGCTCTCTTGTCTCGTAGGGTTAAACAATCATTTTCCTGTCACTAGGTTGCTGCGTCGTACACAACTTAAGCTGAACCCTCTTGGTAATCCTCTAGTTTTCTGCTCCGTAGGTAAGTAGCGGTAAAATGCAGCTGTTATATACCTTCCTCTTGAGAGATAATGGAAATCTACCATTCATGATTTAAGAATACCTGTCCGTTGTGCTACTCCCCATTCTTATTAATCTATTTTCATCAATCTCGTTGTTTGGTTTCACGGTTACTACCTGTACGAAGTGTATGTACTGGTTTACAACTTCACCGTAGCTGTGACATTACACGTACGCGCCCGCTTCAGCTGTGGGAGGTACCGGGTTCAATCGCCAGTGCCGGCTGGCCACCCACCGGCTTATACTTAGGGAACAGGTGGGCTTCGTGTCGGCAATGTGACTCCTCGTGATGAAGCTTACTCTGCCTAAAGGACTCTCAACCCATTGCGCGAGACCCGGTGCCGGTCTTCTACAACTTGAAGTGCACTGCTACCTGTCTCGAAGTCCTCTTCCCTTCCGACGTTCTTGCACATTACTTTCGTTTTCTGCAGATAACTTTTAAGACTTACCTTCCTCCTCTAATTGTCTAATTCAGTAATTGTGAATTACAATTCATCCGCTCAGTTACTCACCAATGCAATGTTGCCGACAAGCGCAGGCTACTATAGTACTTTTAATTAACTTGTATTCATAATTGTTCCCATTGTAGGCCTCTGAAAGCCTCCTGTAAGCACGTGGTAAGTAGCATCGGGGAGATCTTGTCTCCTTGTCTTGCAACCTTATTTATTGGTATTCTGTCACTTTCCTAATGAAGGACTATGATCTTTTATACAGTAGCTGTCAAGCAATCCAGTGTTCTGGCTGGAGCTCGCACAAGCCCTTGAACAAACTTCCGTTTCTGAAAGTTGGAATAAATGTGAACAAAAAGATGTACAATAATCTTTAGGATTCTCGAACCTCCTTGCGGCGCGGTCTGCGTGGAGAGTTGCGAAAAAAACTTTGCAGGTGAATCCCGAACGCATCACAGTAAACAAATATGGCAGTATGTGAATGTGTATAAGAACATTCACTGACGCGTGAATACACTGGCAAGAATGACAGAAAAGCCAGCTATCACACCACTTTATTTTCCTCAGTCATTGACTTTACATTGTGAGTTTGGAGTGAATATGTACTATAACGAAACATGCGGTAATGATCAAATAAGTGCGCATTGTACTGCTCAATATATACGTGTTCCGTAGTTAGGGGATAAACGTACAGAAATGTCTTTTTCTGTTTCAAGCTGCCTTAATCTAAGCAGTTAACTAGTGTCTAATAGGGCTCCTGGCTCGATGACCTTTGCTAGGTTGGCACGATCCAACACCACGATTGCTTCTTACTTTGTAATCGAAACGAGTGGGGTCCATCTTGCATGAACACCCAGGGCTGCATCCACCACCGACGTTGCTGCGACCAACCTCGCACTGCAAGAAAAGAGTACACAGTAATAGATGCCCAACAAGAATCTCATTATTTCAAGTCTTTCCGCAAAGGGGGGATGGACAGAACATGACTGATCCCTCTGTCATAAGACTCAGTGTAACACAAAAGGGAAACGCGTCTGCACAGAGGTAGTGAAGCGTTTGTGTGTGTGTGTGTGTGTGTGTCTATGTGTGTGTGTGTGTGCGCGCGTGTGTGTGTGTGTGTGTGTGTGTGTGTGTGTGTGCGCGCGCGCGCACAATGCGTGTGCACAAGGTGAAAGGAATATATGCGAAAGCAACGAATTGCAACGTCAAGCGAAAAAATGAAAACTTGTTGCACGTTTCTCAATAAAGAAAGACGCATAAAAAGAACATACACAAGACGAGCACGAGCCAACAATTTCACATATCGAGACCTAAAGAAATCTACTCAAACACAAATGACAGTTGAAACAAATGTTCAAGTATACACAGGACGATAATCAATTAATAACTGTCAACATTGTTACTTCTTCATGACCAGGCCACTTCTTCCTCCAGCACTGTCATTCTAACGAGCCAAGTGACCTCTGCGGTCTCGCGCGAATGCCCTTATGAAAAGTTTCAGACAAACCCAGCATGCCATTTCAGTAGACGCCTTTTGCTCAGCACAAGAATCTGTAGCTGTTGACAACAACCCCGCACATACCCCATCCTTTGATTAACTACCTCCCTTCAGGCTCTGCATCTGAAGAGGTAGAGGAGATCACGAACATCTGCCTCTTTAGCCCTTGACCAATAAAAGACACAGCGCGTTTTCAGTGATTCAAAAACTGCTCTGTACAACACTACCAGGGGCCGGATACACACCCCTGCCTGAGATTTGTTGAAAAACTCCTAGCGAAAATAACTGCGCATGGTAGAGCTAAAGCGGGTGCCGGCGTGTTGAGGGAACCACAGAAACGAGGCTTCCAATAAATTCTCCTATGATTGATTGCCGGGCGGAGAGCTGAATAGCATCGGGCTTCTTGAAGGAGCGGGCGAACACTTTTGCAGGATTTACATGTCTCGTTTCAACCACCAGATTTACCCTACTCCACCTATTTCTCTTACGCACTCCCAAAAATTTCTAAGAGATGTCTCCCGAAACGTACTATAAGTTCTCCTCATGAGTGGTCTCACTACTATGGCACTTAATGTTGTCTATGGGTCCAACCTCACATCATTCTTTCTCATAGCTTTTTCGGCTGTCCGGCTGATATTCCCCCACTGGGACAGCCTGTCATTTCAAGCAGGGGGAAGGTCTGGGAAGTCCTCATGTAGTCCGAGAACCCGACGTTGCAACACGTTGTGGTGGCTCGGACTGCCGATGTGCGTCTAACTTCACCGCATGCTTGCTGTTACACCAATGACGCACAAATTGCCTCCGTCACCACTTAAGCTTGTGCGCATGAGCCACCACACCCTGTTGAGTCACGTGCGCCTCGCCTTGCATGGGTCCAAGACATTTAAAGCACGCTCTTTTGACATTTCGTGCCATTTTGTCAGTGCTGACAAGAACACGCTCAAGTCACTGGTCTGCGACTACTGTCAGAGGTAGACGGTGTATACAAATAGTTTGTCGTTAGTGATATGAAGAACGTGTGCTTTGTGACCGAGTCTGTTTGCTCCGCGCGCTGTGGAGCAAGAAGTTGTGGATTCAACTCGTGGTGACGGACTATTTTGATCTGGTTTCTTATTTCCGTTTTCTCGTAGCAATTTTATGGTGTTATATTTGCGATGAAAATACACCAGTGTAGCTATGATGCACACCTGCATAGGACACATGCGTGTTAAATACAAAGCATACCAAGGGCCACAATGACAACACCTGTGCGAACATGCGGAAAGGGTCAAAGTATTTTTCCTTGGTATGCGGCGTTTCTCGCTCTGTCCTTTTTTTGAAGATATACACCTCCTAGCTCTTAAACGTTTGCTGGGCTGCTGCTCCCTAGGTAGTACTGCTAAGATGCCATTGTTACGTCCATGGATTCCTATTGAGGGATAGTGGTAGGCGACTATACATGGTTTGAGAACCTCCACTCCATTTTTAATCTTATAAAGTTTTTCACTCTCAATGTTTGGCTTCTCAGTTTCTTTCTGTTTCAATTAAACGTAGTCCTTTACAAACTTCACAAAGTATTCTTCCCTGCTGAGACTGTTGCACATTATTTAATTATTATGTAAATTAATGCGGAGAACCACTGTTCTGCTTCCCATGCCCAGTTCCCTGAACATGAGTATTAATTTGTCCCCTGAGTTAATTATCAATGCAATGTCATCAGTGAGGAGTTGGTTCCTGAGATACTCACCATCGACTATTTATACCTCTTCTCAATCTATATAGCCTATAAGACCCTGAGAAATCGTATTGTTGCAGCACTCAAAAGCTAGCACCGCATTGCTATTAAAAGCTGATCATGCATGTACATGAGAAAACGGCAGCCAAGACATCTGCGACACCATGTCTGGGTGAGGCAGGGCCACGTGGTTGGTGACGTAAAATTTGACTGGCTGCCGATGTGCGAAGACGTGGGAAAAATGTAGTGGCAATAAGAGCAGACCATCAGAGGGTGACGAGATGCGATAATCAGTGCTCTTCGTAGCACAAGCCATTAAATAACAAAAGCAATCATGGTCTTCTCTGTCGCTTTAGCAGAATCTGGTATTTGAAAATGTTACTGGCTACCGGGTCACGGTGTTTCGTGCAGCCTCGTCAAGGAAAACCTAAGGCCGTAAATCTGGCACCTAGCTGCTTCGACTCGGAAGGTAATAAAGCACATGGTCGAAAAAGAATTCATCTCGGTCACAATTTTCAAGAAATTTGTCGCTTATAGTGTGAGTTGTTTCAGAGAAAACTGTCACATTGTATTTGGTATTGATATATGAGTCTGCTCTTCAGGTTAGGCGAATGATTACTTACTAATAAATATTTCTGTCTTATATCGGTAATATGATTAAACTGATTTTCGATACATAGATATTTAGCCATAATGATGGCTTGTAAGCTTTTAATGACTCGCAAAAAATAAGGAAAGTAAGATATCTTGAGGTAGCATGCATGGCTAAAGCTTATTTGTTGTAGTTAATATAAGTGTCGTAGTGAATCAGATTTTTTAAATATATACTCAGGGCTGTATTATAGAAACGTTATGAACATGCTTGTAGGTTCTGCGTCACTCTCTTTTCGTAATGGTTGAGTATTCTGATTATGGTTCATGTAGGACATCACGAGGGAGGCTTACGAATGATTTATATTTAGTAGTTGGAAAGTTATAACTTGTGCATGTAGTATGTTCGCCTGACAGCAGCTGCCTTTCTTTTAAAGAAGAGTACCAGCAATTTGGGAAACTTGGTCATAACTTACTGCGGTAGCCTTTGTCATGACCGCATGCCGATGTATATAAGGATGGTTTATTTATTGACCGTTTCTATTTGTTTTAGATGCTACGATACTTATTTTTCTTGACGCTTCTTTATTCACTACCGGCTAAAATGCTTAGCGGCTGCATGTTGGTCATTTGACAATCCGATGTGCGGTCTCTTGCCATTTGTAATCAGGCAACTATCAAACAGCGACATCATCTGTGCCAAAGTTTACCACAAAAAACCTTTGCCTCGGCATTTACAGCTCGCATTGAGCGCCCTCCTTTACACCTCGTTTGTCACCGCGACTCTTCATGGCTGCTATGAAACAGAATGTAATAAAACGCGTGCTTGCAAAAGATTCCACGTGGCCTACATTGCTGAAACAGCAGTTAAATGGATTGGCGACGCTGGTACAAACCAAAAAATCATGGAAAGCATGGACCACACTGACGTAGCTTGGCCTCCGCTGTGCAATTTTCAGTGACATGCAACTCATTCATCAATGGTGGCAATATTCACAGTGCACATCAGCATAACTGATCCCTGAATCTCTGCGTCACAATCTGCCAGAAGAAGATTAATCAAACTTTTGGTGCTTCAATACATTTCAGTGCACAAAACAAACTTCGCGTGTCTGTCGGCAGGCTGAAATCAACAGAATCTGAGTCCGTTCAACAGGTAAAAGATTTTCAATGTTCGTGATTGCCACCATTCAGTACTCACCATGACTCGACTATCTACACTCAAAGCCATGCATCATACTATGGAACGCAGCAAAGTAGTGAAAAGTCACGTTTATTTTTTCTTGTATGTTCCTTTCTTTGAATACCCCTATGTTTTGTTCTCTCAACCTCCTTCTCTCAGTGTAGGATAGTGAATCGAACGCACACCTGGCAGAACTTCCTGCATTCAGTTCCTCTTCCTTCTGTTCATGCGTACGTTGGCGATGCTAAACATGTAGCCGCGGGATTCGTTGCCGACATAGCAGCGCACTTACGCGGTAGAAAAAATGTAAAAACAACAATATATGTGACATGAAGAATTTTTAGGGGTGAAACTTTTTATAGCGGCACCCGTACGTCCCTCGTAGCCTTTGTAGTATGTAACAAGTATAATATTTTGACCATCAAGGTGGTGCCTGTGAGAGATTTTCTTTGTGTGTTGTTGAACAATAAAAAATAAAGCTCAATTTACATGCCGATGACTGCTAATGGGGAATGAGATACAGAAGCATTCAGCTTTTAGTTAACGCGCACGCTGTGATCCCAATTAGCAGCCATTGGCATGTACATTGAGCACTATCTGACAAGAAAGGGTTGCTACGTTGTACTCGCTGGGTGTAACCTCCTTAGTTTTAGAAAGGTTTAGCGAGCGTTAGGCCGCAGTGCCATGAATACAATGAACTAGTATACACCACGAATGAACTCGAGGTGGTTAAAGGTGGGAAGTAGATACGAAGCGCAAGCCGTAAGAAAGTAAAAGCTGAATTCTCCTGTCTGTCATTTCCTGTTAGCAGCCATTGGCATGTACATTAAGCACTACCTGACAGGAAAAGGTTGCTACGTTATACTCGCTGGGCGTAACCTCCTTGGTTTTACAAAGGTTTAGCGAGTGTTGGGACGCAGTGCCAAGAATACAGTGAACTAGTATATACCATGAACTCGGGGTGGTTAAAGGTGGGAAGTAGAACCGAAGCGAAAGCCATACGAAAGTGTGCGTGTGCCACCTCTCGTTAGGCCTTGGAATGTCCGCTCGATGACGGTGTTTTTATATGGGGAATATATGATGAAAGGATGCGAGATGGTGGTACTTAGAGGGTTGAATAAATGGACTAACGAACACACAGACAGATGCATGAATGGACGCATGAACGGACGCAGGGGCGGATGCTTGGACGAGCGCAGGGACGGGCGCACGAACAGACGCACGCTTGGACGGGCGGATGGACACTTGGACGGACGGAAGCAAGAACGAATGTACGGATAAATGCTTCGCCCCACTCTTCATTTTTCACTCCATCGATATGCTGCCAGTTGTTTTTTTCGTTGAACATTTTCGTTCATTATAATGATGAATACTTTTTTCTTATTCATGCAAAAATGACCCACGCTACATTATAGAGTACACAGCATAAATATTGTTTTTTACAGAATACGACATTAGTGTGCTAGCCCAAGTACAAGTGAAAGGAAACATTGTTTATTGGTGGTAAGAGACCGAAAGATATAATTCGTAGGAATTGGTTGACGTAGTGTGTCATCATCCTACTGTAGTACACTTCTGAGAAGCCTTGCTCAGTTTTCCTGCTTCGTTGTTCTTAGTTCTGCTTAGTGCGGCTACCTTGCTGAAAAGTTTTGCGTATGCACTTCGAATGAAGAAAATGTTTCTGTTGTGTGAGTTCTCACCTGAACAAGCAACACACAATATCATATTCAAAAGCCCGTGCATCTTCATAAAGCAGAATTCACCGCTGCAATGGCTCTCTTAGCCCATGTGCATATGCAGGTTGCGCGCATGTAGCAAACAACTGCGTACGTTCAATTTAGTTGCTTCACTATTACTAGTTTTCTCACTGAGCAGGAGCGAAGAGGTGTTATATTGTGTTGCGTTGGTGAGACCGGATGTTGGCGGCACCGGAGACTCAGGGTAAGATACCAAGGCTGCATGATGAGGCTGAAGGTAAACTTACCAGAAGGTTTATTGCAGTACTTACACACTAAGCGTTTCATAACATAACGAATACCTTGTGTCGCGAGGTACACATTTCGCTACGACGTGACAATCACGTCGAAGGGAGCAAAGGAGTCCGTGGGGGCTCGTTCAAAAGTGTCTCCCGCCCCAGATCTTCAGATAGTGGAATAACTTTAAAGTGCGCTCTCCAATCAAAACACACACGCCATTCATTACGAGGCCTCTCACACCCCACCTAGGTCAGCGTCTCAGAATGGGGCGTGAAAACTACACTTCACCGGTGACGACAGGGTGATCCTTTCTTGGTGTGAGGAGGCTTCTGGATGTAGCTTCCAACGCTCATACTACCGGGGGCATCAAAAGGTCTCCACCTACCACTCAATTAGCGGGGCTGGTTGGGATCCACGCTGACACCACTCTTTTTTCAAGGTGGGGTGTCGCGCAGGCCAATATTACGGTAATCTTGTCGAACATTTAGCAGAACCGGACTTCATGGCGTCTCACTTGCCGAGTTGGAAGGACAATGCATGTGTTCGGGTCCACCAAGGTTATTCGGTAGCTAAGGTGTTCGGCTGCTGACCCGAAGGTTATGGGTTGGATCCCAGCCACGATTGCGTTTCGGCTGAGGCATAGAGTTTCTCACAAATACCTAGAGGTAAGTGTGGTGCCAACGTCGATGCGAATTTCTTAAGGAGTGATGTAGGAGCGCTAGCAATGACGGGATATGTCTCTGCGAGGCTAGTGTTGGCTGCTGTTTAGCGAGGCTCTGGCTGAAAGGCGAATGACTGCGTAAGTAAAGCTTCTCTAAAAAGCGTTTATAAATGGATTTCATTCACGCGTATTATATTTTAGAATAAAAGTCCACTCCCCTTGACGGCACAACCAAATGACGAAGGAAAGAAATAGACTACATAAATGTGGCAAAAAACAAAAGCTCGCATTGTCGCCTGCCTGCCAAGTTTAGCCGCCGTTGGTTACTTCTTACGCATCGCAAAACTGTATATCAACGTACAAGGTTCTAGTGTTAAATAAAATACGTTTTTGTGCGATGAAAAAAATAAATGGCTTAATACGTGCTCTTTTAGTAAGGAATCAATCATTTTAACTAGAAGCCAGACGCGTCTTCAAGCAATACAAATCGAGTCAAGTTCGATGCTCACGTATCCCGTCATTCCCTTGCATCCAGCGGCTCATAAACGCAAGCTTTTTCTCTAGATATCATTGTGAGAAACTCTATGGCTTAGGCGGTATGGTAGAGGCCCGTGTGCAATGCAATGTCAGTGTACCTTAAAAGCACCACATAGCCAAACATTTCTGGAGCCCTCCACAACGGTCTCTATGTTCGAGCCTAGACATTGTTAATAACACATGTGTTCGTACGACTGTGGGCAGGCCAGCATCCCTTGGGCTACTTGTTCGAAGAACAGAGGACACTGTTTTTAGATGCGGAAGCATCTTATACTCGCGCCTTGTAGTGCGCCGTCCGCGCCGTCCGCACCGCTTCTCGAACATTCGACAGCTGACGCGCGCGCATGCGCCGTCGTGCCGTCGCCCACCATCTGTGCCGCGCGCGCTTCTCCTTCGAGAACATTCGACAGCTGACAGCGCATGCGCCGTCGCGCCGTCGCCATCTGTGCCGCGCGCGCGCTTCTCCTTCGAGAACATTCAACAGCTGACAGTGCATGCGCCGTCGCGCTGTATATATACTCAAGGTCGGCGCTCGCTCGCTCAGTTGCCGCTCGTCGGTTGGTTTGTACGGCGCGTCGACGTCCAAGGTCGCGGTGAAATGAATTCCAACGAATCCACAAACACAATGATCGACGTCCCTTCGACCAGCGCCGTCCTTTCGCATACGTGTGTACGTGTTCACTCATTTAACACCCCCTCCTACAACCACGTTAACCAATTTAGCCATCGACCCAAGTAAGTCGCAATTTAACACCCCGTTAACCAATTATATGCTCCGCATCCTCCTCAGTGTTCCCCCGAGGGATGCTGCGGGCAATTTTTTTCCGCAGTGCATGTGCTGATCCTAACAGGCGCGATATGGCCAATTTACTATTAGCAGTTTCACCTGCATGTGGTTGTACCTTGCTTTACACTTTTTAAGCGAACAAATTCTTATGTTGTGTAATAAAGGTTCGGGGAGCTGGCTTATTGAGTGGTGTGAGATACGCTCGCTAGGGTAGCAAGGAAGTGGACGCAAGTGGCACGGCACAAAAACATATACTCTAACTCAAGGAGGTAAAAGCAACACAAATACAAAGCATGTAAATACAAGGACCACGAAAAGTGCCTTTAGAAGCTGTTCACCAACACGACGCACGCACGCGTTTGGGGCTCGACGAAGCAGCCGTGGCGGCGTCGATGCTGTGGAATGAGAAGCGGCAGGCGGGTTGTTGCAGGGTCCGCGTCCGCTGGGCGCCAAAGCAGAAGACGTGTCGTGTACAGAATTCTTCGGACGTGTACGTCCGATGAGGTACCTCCGGCAATGTTGCCTTCCCGAACGTTCCCGTCTGGCAAGGCCAACACGTCTTCTTCTCTAGAGCTTTTGATGATGATGATGCTGATACTGCTGCTGATGATGATAATGATGATGGGCCTTCAGCTTTGCTGGCACTCACCCACAAAAGAAATGATGATGATGATGATGATTATGAGACTTTAGCTTTCCTGGCACTCGGCCACAAAAGGGGATCGACCAAAAACCGGGTGGCAGGATCATCAAGTGAGTTATGAGTCAGGCATTCTGGTAGTCTCGTAGTCGGAAATAATAATCACAATAGATTAAGAAGGTAATCTTTTATTGCCATTATGTACACACACACGTCTGAACGAACCTTCCTGTGGCTATCGCTTAATGTTATCCCTCTGAAGGATAAAATTACTGCCACGTTTATTTTTAAACCTAGCTTCTCAATTGATTCGATCAGGTATTGTTTTTTTTATAAGAATATCGGCGACAGAATAAAAGAAATGACCTATTGAATCTAATTTCTTGCAAAAGAGAGATAACGGAGATGCTGTGAGTCCAGCTTTATGTAGGTAATAATTCCGGTGTGGAATTCTGCATCGTAATCTGGTGATTCTAATTTCTAACTGCCGAGATACACACCACTGTTTGTTCCAGCAAAATCTTAGAAGTACGAAGTCTCTGACTTTATACAATGGTAATTTTCTATTTTCTTGTGCAAACAAGCAATGCTATATCTGTGTGCTGTTAGATAAGCGAAATAAACTAATATAAGTAAGAGTGGTCCGCTTAAAAATGCTTTGGCTAACGAGTCTGCCATCTCATTTGGATAAATTCCGCAGTGGTCAGGTACCCACAGCAAGAGAAATTTTTTCAGGTTTGCTGGTAATAAACTACTAATCATACTCAATGATGTCAAACTTTTTGCTGTAGATAGTGCAGTGCATACTGAGAGAGAATCAGTAAGAATGACCGCTTCCGATTTGCGAAGTTTACGAAGTTTACTAAGTGCTAGAACTATAGCAAATAGTTCAACGATAGTTATAGGCGTGTAACCTGGTAATCGAACTGAAAAATACCAGTCGAGAGAAGTACACAAGATGCCTACTCCAGCCTTTTCGTTTAATACGGAGCCATCTGTCGCAATAATGTTGTTTATGGACAGATGAGTCAAGTAATCTTGTAACTGATTATTTAAATGTCGAAAGGGCATTTGTTTTGCTTCAGAGGGGAATCGAAGTTTTTAATTAGGTATCTTCGTTAAGGTAATCTGATAGATATTTCATTCAGAGGTTCTAGCAGCACTTGGACAAACCTAATCTGAGGGAAGTGTAGTCTAGATCATTGTGTTCCGAAGAATGCGGTTGGTTCTTGAATAGAAACGTAAGATACTTGTCTCAGAGGTGAAGTGTATAATTTTAAGAAAGTTTGAACAGTAAGTATTCTAAACCAAGTTAACAAAGGTGGAAGACGCGCTTCCACAAACAAAACATTATTTGCAACGAACTTCGGGAGTCAAGACACGAGCGCAAAGATTCTCTTTCTAATAATATTAACTGTCTCATCTTGTATGCCGCGCTGCCAGAAAATAATACGCACCCGAATTCCATATTAGGATGCACGTACATATTATGAATCATTATCAATGGACTCCTTCGCAATCCTGTATTTTCTTTTTCCCAATTTTCTTAACCACCACAAGGCACGTGAAGCTTTACAGCCAACCTCGTCTATATGGCTTTTCCAATTTAGCGTCTTATTATATACGATGCCTAGGTATTTCAAGAAATCAACCTGGAGAATTAGCTCGTTACGGTAAATAAGAGAAATGTTGACACGATCCTCAATAGAGAATGGCAGAAGCGCACTCTTTCTGACGTTCAATGACATATGTATATTATCAAGCTGTGCTTCTATCATGTTCATATAATTCTGTATAGCCTGATACAATGAGTGCTGACCACTGTTTGTTCCAAAAAAAAACAATATAATCGGCATGCAGGCAAATTTAAATATCCCGATGAGTTGGAATGGAACTTAGTAACGTATTGTATAAAACAGGGGATAATACTGAGCCCTGAGGTACACCTCATGTCTGCTTATATCTTTGAGAAGAGCATCCATCCAAGGAGCAATAAAATTATATGTCTTTCACAAACTCTGTAATCCACGCTGTTATAAAGTTTGCAAAGTGGTAGTTTTGCATCTGCTCAATTCTGATAGGATACTCTCCTTTATAGTGTGCTTTAGTCAAGTCTAGAGTGACTAGTGCACAGTATTCGCGCCTATGCCGAGCCAGCTGTATGCGACTTTCCAAATCCACATGTGCACACCAAATGGACAATCCCGATCTAAAGCCAATTTCACTGGGGTTTAATATTGTATGTTCGCTGATATGGTTCAATAAATGGGCATTCAAGACTCTCTCTACAAGTTTGACCAGGTTAGACGTCAATAAAAGAGGCCTTCTTACCTAGAGTAAACTTCATTCCCTGTTTCTTTAATATAGGAATTATTTTGAAAAGCTTTCAATCTGCCGGAATCTAAGACTTTTTCAGTGAATAAGTAACTATATCACGTATTTGATGTGGGGATATTTCGTATAGCACTCTTATCATTGTAAAGGTCACCCCATCAGGTCCAGGAGCAGTGGGCGGTAAGTAATTTATGACATCCGCCAGTTAAGCTAAAAATACCTCCTAGAAATTATCATCCACCCTAATTTTCACCATGAGATTTGACATAATTGTCGTAAACCTGGTTTGCAAGCCTTTGTAAATATTTTTCAAGAAATCAGAAAGTTCGTAAGGAGGCATAATGGTGGAATGAATGCTTTCTAACAGCCGAATCAATTTTCTCGCAAGAAAAAACATGAAAAGCGTTTTCTTATTTTTATACGTAGACAAATCATAGCCTTCTTTTGCTTTGCACACTATACGCTTAAACTCGGCGGCCCTGAATTTATAATTACACCAATTTTCGCAGCATTCGTTAATTAACAGCTTTTTTCAAGCCGCGTTTCGCTTTCTATACCCCCTCACCCATTTTACATTCTACCACGTGCTAAAAGATGCCACTGAGTTTATAATGAACGTTGAATTTTTAATGATCGTTTCAATACCGCACATAGACTCGTAGCACTGATATCTTCCTGCATTTTCTCACAAAAATAACGTAGATTTTAGGTATTTTTTGTAATTTAGCATAATTTACAAATGAGCCAATTTTCCCTGCAAAACTAAATCTAGGAAACTTAATTTCAAAAGTAATGGGAAGGTGGTCACTCTTTGTACCACAATCTATGATAATCCACGAGGCTATGCTTAAAGTGGAGCTAGAAAATGTTTAATAACTAGTCAATTTAGAGTTACCTCTAACGAATGTGGCAACGTGTGAGTTCAAGGAGGAAAGGTTTTATCAAGCATCTATTTTCACAAACATTTTCCACGTACATCAGATCTGAAGCCCTCAGAACAATGGTGTGAATTGAAATCACCACACAGTAATATTTCTTTTCTGCATGAAGCTAACCTAATATCGAAGCATCTCGTGTCCTGAACTCCTGCAGGAAGGTATCTATTTGCAAAAGAAAAAGGCGAGCAGTCTGGTATTGTTATGTCTAACACGACAATTTCGTAATTCGTATCCATACACTGATACGATATCTTGGCTCTGTGACTAAATTTCGTTAGTATTAGGAAAGCCAGACCACCATTTCTACTCGGCTGACCAAGCCGAGTTAACAGATAAATTTTCAGGTGAAACTTTTTACCAATAGCAAGCCAGGTTTTCTGAATGACAATTATGTCAGGGGAAAATTGCGAAGAAATATATTGTAAATCGGTAGTTGCCGACCGCATAAACCAGCAATTCCACTGCAGAATTTGCAGTAAACCTATTTGATGCTATACCAGCAGTAGAGACTGCCTCATCTAGAATATCGTTTTTCGAGAAATCATTTTTTGAAAGATTCTGAAAGAAGTTTTTCTCTCAGAAGTATTTTGTTTATTTTGAGTTTTGAAGAGACCTTTTTGAAGGGTGAGATCTGTTACGTTTTAAAGTCTTTTGAGATTCTGTGTCCATATCTGTAAAGCCTCCTGAATCATCTCTCACAGGTTCTGAATCATCCTGAACTATATTTTTAGGAGGTCCTGTTTTCGGAGAGGTAGATCTATGATTAGCTGTTAGATTTTCCTCCTCTGTACGTTTTGTAATCAGATGAGCCCGCGTATCCTGATTTCGCACAGAAGCTGTACCAATGATATGTGTTAGCTGTTGTGTTAACATATTAACCAAGCCTTCAAAACGAGTAGCTGCCAGAAAGCTGCATTGCCTTTTCAGTATACTTTTCAATGGCCTCAGTTATCGACTTTGCGAGCGATGCATCCTATGCAGCTGTGTGTCGGGAAGTTATGCATGCGTATTCTTTCGATCTTTCATGCATTTCTGCTACCGCCTCCCTCCTAGAGCAATGCCTGTGATCTATGATTTCTAGAACATCCAGTTCTCTTTCTTTTGCGCCACATTCAGCAAAGTCTCCAGGGTGCGCTCCGTTAAAAAAGCTGCACTTCTGGTCATCAGATTTGCAATCGTGGCTGTCATGACTCTCTCCGCACAGATATCTAGCCTTTGATCTGCATTCTTTCATGCTGTAGCCAAATTGGGAACATTTCGAGCACTGCAAAGGTTTCGGGGAAAGTGGCTTTACTTTGCAGATTAGTGGCTATGCCTTAATTACTGTTGGTATGATTCTTCCTGCAAAAGTTACTATAACTGATTCAGTAGGCGATCTTGTTTCAACATTCGTTCGAGTGCATCGACGGTCTGAAACTGCCCCAGCTAAAGCAGATAAGTTCGGAATTTCTTGAGGTACTAGACTCGCATACACCCGTTTTTTGGACATGTAAGATGAGCTAGAATAAACGCGCTCAACGGCTGTGCAGCAAATTAAGAAAAATTCAGAAGCTCTAAGACGCAGTCCTAGTCTGCTGAGCAGCTCAGGATACCCCCTCGGCAAAACTGGCGGACCTCAGTGATCTTCTAGAAGAGTGACGAGGCTTTCTGAAGCTCCACTAGTATGACCTTTGGATTATTCATTGGAATGGAACCCTATTTGTAGGAACCAGAGCCACAGGGATGTAGTTGTGTCCACTGCGTAGCAAGGTATCATGCAGCCAATCCTTGATCGGTAGTGAGGCCAGCCAAAGGGAGTGCCCTTGACCAGATGATGAGAAAGACATCAGAATATTCTGTCTTCCCTGACCTCCCAAAGGCTGCAACAACGTATCACATGAGAGAAACTAACAAGGAACACGAGGATTCAAAAGCAAACCAAATCTTAGCTAACACAGATCCTGCCGCTCGACCTTGAGCAGACTGCTGAGCGAAATATGCTCGTCGCCCTTGCCACCGAGTGGTGACGTGCCGAAGCAGTGAAGGACGCTGCTCCGTCCGATCGGCCAACGTGGCCCGTTCTTCTTTCTTTTTCACGTGCCACGAGGTCACATGCCACAAACCGCTCTTGATTTAGTGCGCGTACTTAAGCGTCATCGTCGCCTTTTAGTTTTCTTCACAGCAGCGTCTTCGTGCCTCATGACAGCTTATAGCTTCCAAGCATTTATGTGGTGTCGGCAAATACTTTACTGACATGTTTCTGTTGCCACAATGACTTTATAAATGACAATGACAAGATGATCAAGCAAAAAGGGAAAAGCGTTTTTGAAGGGGGTCAAACTTTCGCCCTCCTGGTCCTCCACAATGGAGCCTAGGAGCTTCACCAACAGAGCAACCGTCAATTATGTGCAGGGCGTCAAAACATGGCTTTCATCTTTCACATCTTTCTCTCGAAGTCCTCTTGATTGTGGGCATGACGACACCGTGCAAGCTTCACTGCAATACACGGCGTAAAAAGAGAATGACGTAGACGGGCGATAGACACACATCAGTGAGTGTTTGAATGCAGCCAAAAAGCACAACCTAATGCACCAGGCACAACGTGAAATTTTGTGACAGCTCGACATCTCGGTGCCCTAACTGTAACGGCGAGCACTTGGTAACAGACAAAGAATTGAACGTTCTGAAAAAAAAGAGCCAAAGATAAAGCATCGGGAGAGAATACTCTCAACTGCAGCACGCATTTACCCGCTGTAGAAGGCAAACCTGATGTACCTAGACTTTCAAAGTATGGTACTAAAGATGTACGTCACAGGAAAGAGCAGAAGGGAACTTTTTCCTCTCGGAAAAATTGTGGCCGGCGCTTCCACAGAAAACGTCCGAGGCATTCTCTGAAAGATTGCTTCTTGCAAAGCGTCGGAATCGGAACCAGCTTTTTTCTAAAGTCCCACCAACAGTAGAAAAGGCTGCAAACAAAACGAACTCTGTCGAAGACGATGCCTAGTTCATCGACCTACTCAAGATGCTGGTCCATCTTATTAGATCACTGATTGCCAGTCGCCAGACACCAGCAGCACTCGCCGCAAAACAGATTTTTGAGGCGCTCATATCACTTCTTGCGACCTTCACTAAAAACAGTATGAACAGTCGAAAGCCCCGTCCCTTCGTACTGAAGTAGAATGTCAGATTATTACGTTTAAAGACAATTTTCTTGTGACTTTATATTTTTCTTGTGTGTTCGTGTTCTTTTCTTTTTTTAAGCTTCGCTCTTCTGTCTCCTTCTTTTTTTCCTTATTTGCTCTGTGCCTCCCCTTCCCAAAAGAGCAGGCAGGCTTTGTGCCACATAGGTGGCAGTTGTCAGCCTGTTCCCTCCCTATTTCCTCTGTCGTCGTGTTCTCTATGTACTCAAACCAAATAAAAAATAATTAGGTAAATACTACATAAGAAGACCCACAGTGAAATAAAATGCCTTCTCTCGTTCGCGGCTCAGGCCACAACTCGGACAGTCACGTTCATGAAACTTTCTGTCGTAGGTAATGCGTGAGCATAGGTGTAGATTTCTCTATTAGTAAAGACGGGAGAGCTGATATCTTGCCTTTTTTTTCCTCAAATGGTGAGGCTTTGGAAAGGTGCATATCGGGTCTTAGTGTTCATTATATTTGTTGGTGCCGCATAGTTAGATACGTCAAGACATTGGGCGAAACCTCATTCATCACTGTGCAATAAACAAGTTATTTAAATATAGTCCTGAAGACCCGCGTCCCTTTCGTGTTACACAGATCTCTAAGATGGAGGGATCAAGCCTGTTTTTCTGTTCACGACCACTTTTAAGACGCAGCACACTTCTATTCATTCGAGGGAACTACATAAACGCATTGGTATTACTGCAATGGCTAGTTATAACAATCATTCAGATAACTAATTGCCAATAGAAATGAAACGCTGAGCAGAGTTGAGTTCGCTTTGTGCCAACGTGCAGGGTTGTGGAATGGGTACCTCCATTTCGTTTCAAGAGTATTCCGGTGAATAAAAATTTGCCGCTGTTTTATTCTTTTGAACACCTTGCTATAAAAAAATAAAGTCCATTCCCACTCTAGGAAGGGCCTGGGTGTTGAATTCTATTCCTGTGATTTCTCGAAGAAGGCAATCATCATTGATAATTTTATCGAGTTAAGAATGAACGCCCTCTAAAGCTTAAATTATCAGATGCATTAAGAACTGCAAACGTACGCAACACATGTTACAAAGCTCGAGGGTAGGATGTTTTGGTGACATATCTCGTACAGCCCAGCCACCATACTAATTTTCATGAAGACAGTTCTTTCACTACCTATCGTATTTTGAATTTTCAAAGTCTTTGAACGAATGGTGACAATTTCTTACCCTTTATGCCTTATGTAGTAATGCAAAAATTATGACATAGTGAATTTTCAGTTCACAAAAGTAGTGTTCAAGAAGGCAAAACAAAAACTTCGAAGCAACACAGTCTCTTTTCCTTCTCAGTAAGTTTCACGATTAGCAACAGCACGTGTTGTTTCCCAAGAAACTTCCGGTTCCGGATGTCGCTCACCTGCTTCGAAGCTGAAAGCTTGTTGTTCATGTTGTTTTGGAGTACAAAAAAAGCCTTTCTATCTTCAGCCAAAATACGCCTAATGTGAAGAGCTATGATTTATAATGTTGTGTTTCACCTAGAATAAATTGTATATTTAAAAACTTTCGTGAGTCACGTGGAGAAAAGCGCTGATATGGAAGGGCTGCTTGCGAATGCTTTTGTTCCCCCGCCAATGCTACTAAGCTACGCCACTTTGCAAAACTGGAAGCCACTCAGAACCTTCGTCCACACCCTTGGCAGAATTTCAGTTGGCATGTTCCTTATAAATTTACCACGCTTGAAACTACCCTATAGTTTGTGACAGCTTGCGAATAAAAATAAGCGCAACTATGAGCCTGCATTTCCATTGATTTTCATGCCTCAACGCTACAAAGGAAGTAGTTTCAAAACAATGGCAATAAATTTCACGCATTCGATGATTATCTTGGAATACTTAAAACCAAAGCTCAATAAAAGAACTTCAGGAGTCGCGGTGTTCACTGTCAGCTTAGCAATAAATCTGTTGTTCAGATCGTAACCCCCACAGCACTCATCTCGAAGTCCACAAAGAAACAATGAACATCTCTTGAAAGTAACAATTCTGCGTGGTACCAATGACTACTAAAACGAACAATGCCACGTTCAACGTAATGTTAAAAAAAGAACTGTTATCTTGCGGTTTCACCAAAACGTAACAGGGACAATAATCAAATTTCACAACAGTGTTTGCAGTTTTTATGTTTTTTTGCTGTCAGGTTTTTTCGCTGTCAGCTGCATTTTATCAACTATGGCTCAAAGCGAAGAATGAAGTAGTCAACTGAGATTGACATCGTGAATTTTGATTCTTGTGCAGCCGTAAATACCAAATGTGCGTCTGGTGTAGCCGTGCTTGTCATCGTGTTTGAGGTAAACGCCAATGTTTCATTCGACACCTTGTTTCATCAAAATAAGAGCACTAGCTTTCATTGCGTTCAACAGTCATTGCATACGTTGTCGTTAATGTATTGTAAAGGCGTTGTGAGTAGCTAATGTGCCAGTGACTTCAAGCTTTAGGGTTTTTTTTTTGTTTCGAGAACCTCCACTCCATGGCGCTGCCATTACCCGACAAACCTTGAATATTCAACTTTTTCACAGAGGGACTCGATTTTGCTAGAACAGGGGCGCCACTACGTTCTGTGATTGCGTGTGTGTGTAAAGGTGTGTCTATGGCAAGCCGTCAGCGTTTCGGAGAAGACGAAGTTGTGCCGCAGGTGCTCCGCGTGTTCGAGCCAGCACGAGAGAAGAGGACACCAGCAAGAGTTATGGCGTCTGTGAACGTCCACGCCAGAGCTGGGATAAATAAAATATATAGGAAACAAAGCGCTGCACGTTTTCTTACAAGTGGTGACCCGGACTTCGAGCGGCAATGCACACCTCCTCGTCCTTTCGTCCACGCACCGAGCATCACGGCCAATTCTTCTTCAGCCCCGTTTGTTTCGGCTGACCATGGACACCACACCCAACAGCGACACCACGCCGAATCCCACGGTACCTGGCCCTGTCGTCGCTACCCTCGAACTCCCAGAGTTTCGGCACGCGTGCTTTGAACTCTGCCTTCTGAGCGTCGAGCCACCCTTCCGACGATTGTGATACCGGACCGCTATTCAGTACCGCACATCCAGGACTTCGCGGCTTTGCTGCATGGTTTCACCGTATTCAGCAAATTCGACTTAGTAAAGGCATACCACCAAATACCTGTCGAGCCCTCCGACGTACTGATGACTGCCATAACAACATCTTTTGGCATGTTTCAATGCACGCGTTACCTTCACTCTACAAAACGTTGCACAAACCTTTCAACGGTTCGTGGACCAATTGCTTCGTGGCTTGACCTTCTGCTTCGCGTACATCGACGACATCCTTGTCTTCAGCACCACTGCAGATGATCATGAACTTCACCTGCGTCAGGTTTTCACACGACTCCACCAATATGGACGATTCGTCAACGGACGAAAGAGCGAGTTCGGCGTTTCCTCACTGGACTTTCTTCGCCATCACGTGCATTCGTGTGGGATCTCTCCACCAGCCGCGCGTGTTGAAGCTATTGAAATACAACGGTTCAGCTGACGCTTTATTCAAGCAACAGCAAGATGGCACCGATGAAGAAGAGGAACGGGCCGAAGACTGATGATGGTTATTGACAGATGAGGAAGATGACGTCCAATGAATTCTTACTCTAATTTCCCCGTCGACGGAAGTGGCCAGCCTGGCCGCAAATTACGCTGTGGAACGCATACGATAGGGCTTGAGACGCGAAACGTGCACAATCTCCGTCCCGCGGCAGCGTTGGTCAGTGGGGACATGAACAGGTGTGACAAGGTAGTTCACCAGTGAGCTCTGTTCGACAACTTTGTAGGGGCCAATATAGCGTCACTCAAGCTTCTTGCATAAGCCAGGCGTTCGCGCAGGAGTCCACAGAAGTACATCGTCGCCAGGGCTTTAGAGAACGACGCGGTGAGTGGCATCGTAACGATGTTTTGCAATCTTTTTGGCTAGCTTCGGTGTTTACACGGGCAAGACCACAGCATCGAGCAACACGGGACAGAAACTGGTCGCAAACGAATGGTGAAGAGTTGACGGGGCCAGAAAAGAATGAAACGTCGAGTGGTGATGTCGGTTGGCGTCCGTATATTAGGAAAAATGGAGAAGAGCCTGTGGTTCGTTGAACTGACGTATTTTATGCATACGTGACAAAGGGAGTATGGCATCCCAATTGGGATGGTCCGGTCGGATATACATGGACAGAATGTCACACAGCGTGCGATGAAATCTTTCCGTTAAGCCAATGGTTTGCGGGTGATAGCTAGATGTTGTTTTATTAACTGTTTTTGATGCTTAAAGAACTTCACTGAGCGTGCTTGAAAGAAATGCCTTGCCCCGGTCGCTCAAAAGAACACGAGGGGCTCCGTGACGTAGGTAAATAGCATTCAAGAAGAAAGTTGCTACTTCCGAAGCAGTTCCTGAAGTGATCGAGGCCGTCTCAGCGTACCGGGTCAAGTGATCAACGGCGGTGACGATCCATCTCTTGCCGTCTGATGTAGTTGGGAGGGGTCTGAAGAGGTCAATTCTGACGACAGAGAACGGCTCTGATGAACAAGGAAGTGGCTGTAGGGTCCCGACTGGAGCGGTAGTGGGCCGCTTGCGGTGTTGGCACAGTGCGAACGAGGCAATATATTTAGCAACCTTCGTGGAAAGACCTGCCCAGAAGAATCGATTGCGGATGTGCTCGTATGTTTTGTAGTAACCCAAGTGTCCTGACGTCGGGTCGTCGTGGGAAGCGCGCAGGACTTTGGTGCGTAGTGCGCGTGGTACGACGGGAACCCATCGGTGGCCTTCCGGGTGGAAAATGTATCGATATAGCACATCGTCCTCCAACTTGAATAGTCGGAGTTGTTTCCGGAGCCTGGCATTAGGGGAAGATGAAGCGCCGGTAAGCCGACCGATGATGTCAGTGCAATAAGAATCGGCTCACCCGTCCGTCAGTAAGTACTGACGGACGGGTGAGCCGATTCTTCCCTACCTTCATCCACCCGTCCGTCAGTAAGTACTGACAGACGGGTGGATGAAGGTAGGGAAGAAATGGCTGATATCGATGAGGCGTCCTCGTATAGCCAAGTTGACAACGGGATGTGACGTGTGCCGAAAACTGCGGCCAAGGACATCGTGACAAAGCGTCGGCATCTTGATGTTGTCTTCCAGTCTTGTAGATAATGTCAAAGTCATAAGATTGTAATCGGAGAATCCAGCGGCCAAGTCGTCCGGATAAGTTTTTGATTGTGGACAACCAGCAAAGAGCATGGTGGTCGTTCACAACAGTAAAATGTCGACCATGTAGGTACGGACGAAATTTCTAGATGGACCAGACAACAGCTAAGCATTCTTGTTCGGTTATCGAGTACCTCTTCTCTGCAGAGGTCAGAGTACGGCTTGCATACGCGAAAACTTTCTCGCGAAAGGCATGGTCACGCTGGAGAAGTACGGCGCCGATTCCTTGTCCACTAGCGTCAGTGTGTAATATCGTAGGTTCCCTGTCATCGAAATAACAAAGCACCGGTAGGAATGTCAGTGCCTGCTTGAGTTCTTAAAATGAGGCTTCGCAGTGATCATACCAATCGAAGGAACCAGTACTAGCAAGGAGCTTGTGTAGAGGAGCGGCTATAGTGGCAAAGTTGCGAATGAAGCAGCGAAAGTACGATGCGAGTCCAAGGAAACTGCGTAGTTCTTTGGAGCGAAATGGTCGCGGAAAGTTGAGGACTGTGGAAATTTTGTCCGGATCGGACTGGATGCCATTTTACTAACAAGATGTCCTAGAACTTTTATAGCTGTGTTGCCAAAATGGTACTTTTTTGTGTTTAGTTGAAGTCCGGCAATGGAGAGATATGTGAGCACTTGATCTAGGCGTTGCAGATGATCAGCAAAAGTGGGAGAAAACACGACGATATCATCGAGGTAGCATAGACAAGTTTTCCACTTGAGGCCACGAAGAACAGTGTCGATTATCCTCTCAAATGTGGTGGGAGCATTACATAGGCCGAATGGCATTACGTTAATCTCGTAAAGACCGTCCGGCGTAAAAAAGGCGGCCCTTTCTTTGTCTGCTTCGTTCATTGGTATTTGCCAATACCCGGACCAAAGGTCAAGGGTGGAGAAGTATTGGGCGCCTTGCAATGAGTCAAGTGCATCATCTATACGGGGCATCGGATATACATCATTTCGCGTAATCTTGTTGAGCGCGCGGTAATCAACACAAAATCGTACCGATCCATCCTTTTTTTGTACCAACACAACGGGTGATGACCAAGAACTGGTAGAGGGTCGTATGATGTTTCTTTTTAGCATATCGGTCACGTTCTCCTCAATGATTTTGCGCTCGGCCAAGGAGACTCGGTAGGGACGACGGCGTACAACAGTCTGACCTTCAGTGTCGATGCGATGATGCGCAACTGTGGTCTGTCCTAGTGCCGAAGCATTGGCGTCGAAGGAGGCCTGGTTTTTCGTTAGCAAATTTAGCAACGCCTCACGTTGAGAAGCAGAAAGGTCAGGATTTATCCCGGGAGCAAAGGAGGAGAAAGTAACAGACTGGGCCTGTTGTGGCTGAGCTGTCAAGGTGTCAAGAGAGACCAAAGATACCGGTTGGGTTCCACATAACATGGCACTGCAGAACCTTGGGGTAGGAGGACAGGCTCTGGGGTAGAGTTCAGGCCAAGGATTATCGCAGCACTGTCTTTGAACCGCACCAGGCTGGAGGGGACTACAACGCCTCGAGCTAGACGCTGCTGGAAGGGGTGATAAGGACGTCACCATTGGCAATAATCGGAGAAGTGATGGTGATGAGTAGCTCCTGACCCGGGAGCAGTATGGATTCGGAAGCTGTGAAGAAACGCAATGGTTTTTCGTCGACGCCTTCGCTGCAGTGATCGGTCTCGGTCATTTTGACTACACGTTGACGGCAAGAAATTAATGCAGATGCTCATGAGAAAAAGTCCCAATCTTAAATTAGTTCATAAGCACATGAAATTAGGACAGCGAAGGTGATGTGATGACGAATACCATCAATGAAGACACGCGCTGTACATTGGGCCGATGGTCTAGTTATTTCTTCATTGGCCCCAATCAAAGATGATGCAAGGTAGGGTGTCTTCACTTTTCGCAATCGAGAACACAAGTCGGCACGCATAACTGAAATAGTTGCTCCCGTGTCCGCCAAAGCCAACACCCGCACACCTTGCACAGTTACCAATACATGTTTGACGGTCGTTCAGGAGGACTTGGGTCATTTCGCCGCGATGCAGTTTTCCCTCTAAAATCTGCACTGTTTAGTTTTCCGATCGCTGGGCAGCCAGTTGAGAGACAGGCCAAAGTGGTGAAACAGAGCGTCGGAGTGGCGAAGGGGAGCGTGGTCGGGATGCACGCGTACTGTTGGTCGTGTTAGAAATGCGCACAGGGGACGGTGATTGGTGGTTGGCGCGACTGTCGGCATAACGGTAGTAACCTCGAGCACATGTGTCGTCTCGTTCAAAAGCGGCATAACCACGACGTTCATCTTGCTGCCGACGTCGACATACCCGGGAAATGTGTGCTTGAATTCCACAGTAGTAGCAAATAGGACGTAGGGCCTGCCGGGACGAATGGTAGGTTGGGTTCGGTGGACGGGCGACTAGAGGTGCGAGATGTTCATGATCAGGCACAGGTGGTGGTACTTGAGACGGCGATGGTTGCATTTAAGCGATCTGTGCATACGAAGCGGGTCGGGGGCATGGTGGAGCACAGTGGGTGCTTTGAAACGCTGAGATTTCTTCCCTAACAATGCCACGCAGATCACTGGAGGTGGGTTGAGTGGGAACTTTGTTAGAAGGAGGTAAACTGCAGGCTTGCCATTCCTCACGAATTATGGCTCAAATGATGGATCGGAGCTCCATACTGTTTCCAGGGGGTTCTCAGAGAAGTCGGGTCGCAGGCGGATTGACTGCAAGGTATCAAGCCGCTGGCATACGGAGACGACGTCGGAAACCGTGGAAGGGTTGTGCGCGACGAGGGCATTAAAGCGGTATGTCCGATACCCTTCAGAATGTGCCGGACACGATCACCTTCGGGCATGGTGTCGTCGGTACGGCGGCAAAGTGCAAGCACATCTTCAGTATAGGAAGTGTAGGACTCACCGCAATGTTGAACGCGTTCTGCCAGTTTCTTGCGAGCAACTTCTGAACGGACGGTCGGTGTGCCGAAAATGCGTCGGAGCTGGTGTTTGAAGGAATCGCGGCAGTCGCTCTCATGATTCAGGAACCACGTGTTGGCAACCTGAGAGACGTAAAACTGGACGCGTGCTAGTTTTGATGCCTCGTTCCAATTGTTGTAGACACCTACGCGGTCATAGTTGTCGAGCCAGTCTTCGACATCTTCGCCAGGCAGACCGGTAAGATTGGAGGCTCCCGAGGGGGGTTGTTGACCGGGCTATGGTTGGCGGCTGGTGGTTGCGCCGGCGGGTGATTCGGTTGGGCTTGCTCTTGCGCCATGGTGCTCTGCTGGCGTAAGCGACGTCCCGAACGGATCTCCAGGAGCTGGCTTTGGATGGAAAGAGGTCGAAGAGATCGGGAAGCACCTTCCACCACTTGAAATACAATGGTTCAGCTGACGCTTTATTCAAGCAACAGCAAGATGGCGCCGATGAAGAAGAGGAACGGGCCGAAGACTGATGATGGTTATTGACAGATGAGGAAGATGACGTCCAATGAATTCTTACACTATATTGTAGTTTCCACAACCAACAAGTACGAAGAAACTACGTGAATTTCTCAGGCTTGCCGACTATCACCGGCGGTTTATTCCTCATGGCGCTGCCATCTCGCAACCACTCCACGCACTTTTACCCGGTCAAACAAAGCCCAACGCTTCCATATTCTGGACACGCGATGAAGAGACACCTTTCAGTTCCATCAAGGAAGCTCTGGCTAACGCAACGCTCCTCACATCCAAAGAGTGATGCAATAACGTCCCTTACAATGGACGCTTCGGACGTCGCCGTAGGAGCAGTCTTGCAGGAGTTGGTCGACGGAGTTTGGCATCTGGTCACTTTCCTCTCACGGAAGCTCTCACAGACCGAGCATCGTTATAGCACATCCGGTCGCGAACTGCTAGTGGCCTATTTGGCTGTCAAGCACTTTCGACAGTTTCTGTAAGGTTGGCAGTTCCATATTCTCACCTATCACAAGCCGCTTACGCTTCAATCGACCGCTACCAACTCTTCCCACACCCCACGTGAGATCCGCCAGCTTGCATACATATCAGAGTTCACAAGTGATATCCGCCACATCAGTGGCAAAGACAACCCCGTTGCTGACGCGATTTTCCGAATAGAAACCAATGCAACTTTGGATGAGCGCCCACCAGTCGATTTTGCAGCTATGGCTGCTTCACAGCAGGACGACAGCGAGCTTCAGGTGTTGCGACTCTAAGAGAACTTCCTCAAGTTCGAAGATTTCCAACTTACAGGCTGCGAGATTTTCCTCGTTTGCGACGTCTCTAATGGTTGTCTTTGCCCTTACGTTTCAGCATCGTTTCGCCGCAGTGTCTTCGACGCCTTGCATTCCTTGACACACCCCGGCGTACGTTCAACTCAGCGCCTCATCGCAGGGTGATATCTAAGGCCTCGAATGAATATCGACGTCCGCCGCTAGACTCGCGCTTGCCTCAAGTGCCAGCTAACCAAAGTTCAGCACAACACGGTCAGACTTTGGGCACCTTCGCACCTCCAGACTAGCGGTTGAGTCACGTGCACATGGATCTCGAAGGCCATTTGCCCCCATCTCAAAACAGCCGGTATATGCTAGCCTGCGTAGACCGGTTCACGCGGTGGCCTGAGGCACTACCCCTCACCGACATCACGGCAGAGTTACTGACCCGCGGACTCATCACCGTAGTGGATAAGCCACTACGGAGTTCTCAAGACCATCACAATGGATCGTGGTCGTCACTTTGACTCCGCGCTCTTCCGCAACTTGTCCCGAATGCTTGGTGTCAACCACATCAGGACGACGGCCTACCACCAACTGTCGAATTGCATGGTGGAGTAATTTCACCGTCAACTCAAAGCCTCGGTCATGGCCTGCCAATCATTGATATCCTGAACGGAACGACTACCACTCGTCCGCCTCACCCTGCGCAGCACGATACGTACGGACGCATCCTGCTCTTCAGCTGAGCTCGTATTTGGCACTACCCTAAGGCTTTCTTGACAGCTTATCGACACGTACGCACTGGTATCACCATTGGAGGTAGCTGATTATGCCAGTCGCCTCAGGAATGTCATGAGAAATGCGTCCCCTATTCCGGCACGTCAACACTCACGCCCTACTTTAGTCGGCCGTGCGCTCCGCGGCTGCACCTACGTCTTCGTACGACATGACGCAATCAGACCACCACTGCAACCTCCCTGCGACGGACCCTTTAGGGTCGTCAAGCGTTGCCCGAATCATTTCGTTTTGTTGCTTAATGTACGCGAAGACGGTGCCTCCATCGACCGCAATAAAGCCGGCTTTCCTCGACACTGACGCCGTCCTAGAAAACCACAAGCCAACCACGAAAACCAGACGAACGCGCTTCGCAATAGCAGAACCTACACGCTGCACATAAGGTTCGCTCCTTCGTGCGTGGGCTACCTCGCTATGGGGGGGGGGGGGTGGCTCTGGCGAGCCGTCAGCGTCTCGAGGAAGACGAAGAATGTTGCCGCAACTGTCCGCGTGTTCGAGCCAGCACGAGAGAAGAGGACACCAGCAAGAGTTATGGCGTCTGTGAACGTCCACGCCAGAGCAGGGATAAATAAAATATATAGGAAACAAAGCGCTGCACGTCTTCCTACAAGTGGTGACCCGGACTTCGAGCGGCAATGCACACCTCCTCATCCTTTCGTCCACGCACCGAGCATCACGGTCAATTCTTCTTCAGCCCCGTTTGTTTCGGCTGACCATGGACACCACACCCAACAGCGACACCACGCCGAATCCCACGGTACCTGGCCCTGTCGTCGCTACCCTCGAACTCCCAGAGTTTCGGCACACGTGGTTTGAACTCTGCCTTCTGAGCGTCGAGCCACCCTTCCGACGATTGTGATACCGGACCGCTATTCAGTACCGCACATCCAGGACTTCGCGGCTTTGCTGCATGGTTTCACCGTATTCAGCAAATTCGACTTAGTAAAGGCATACCACCAAATACCTGTCGAGCCCTCCGACGTACTGATGACTGCCATAACAACATCTTTTGGCAGGTTTCAATGCACGCGTATGCCCTTCACTCTACAAAACTCCGCACAAACCTTTCAACGGTTCGTGGACCAATTGCTTCGTGGTTTGACCTTATGTTTCGCGTACATCGACGACATCCTTGTCTTCAGCACCACTGCAGATGATCATGAACTTCACCTGCGTCAGGTTTTCACACGACTCCACCAATATGGACTATTCGTCAACGGACGAAAGAGCGAGTTCGGCGTTTCCTCACTGGACTTTCTTGGCCATCACGTGCGTTCGTGTGGGATCTCTCCACCAGCCGCGCGTGTTGAAGCTATTGAAATACAAGGGTTCAGCTGACGCTTTATTCAAGCAACAGCAAGATGGCACCGATGAAGAAGAGGAACGGGCCGAAGACTGATGATGGTTATTGACAGATGAGGAAGATGACGTCCAATGTATTCTTACCCTAATTTCCCCGTCGACGGAAGTGGCCAGCCTGGCCGCAAATTACGCTGTGGAACGCATACGATAGGGCTTGAGACGCGAAACGTGCACAATCTCCGTCCCGCGGCAGCGTTGGTCAGTGGGGACATGAACAGGTGTGACAAGGTAGTTCACCAGTGAGCTCTGTTCGACAACTTTGTAGGGGCCAATATAGCGTCACTCAAGCTTCTTGCATAAGCCAGGCGTTCGCGCAGGAGTCCACAGAAGTACATCGTCGCCAGGGCTTTAGAGAACGACGCGGTGAGTGGCATCGTAACGATGTTTGCAATCTTTTTGGCTAGCTTCGGTGTTTACACGGGCAAGAACACAGCATCGAGCAACACGGGACAGAAACTGGTCGCAAACGAATGGTGAAGAGTTGACGGGGCCAGAAAAGAATGAAACGTCGAGTGGTGATGTCGGTTGGCGTCCGTATATTAGGAAAAATGGAGAAGAGCCTGTGGTTCGTTGAACTGACGTATTTTATGCATACGTGACAAAGGGAAGTATGGCATCCCAATTGGGATGGTCCGGTCGGATATACATGGACAGCATGTCACACAGCGTGCGATGAAATCTTTCCGTTAGCCAATGGTTTGCGGGGTGATAGCTAGATGTTGTTTTATTAACTGTTTTTGATGCTTGAAGAACTTCACTGAGCGTGCTTGAAAGAAATGCCTTGCCCCGGTCGCTCAAAAGAACACGAGGGGCTCCGTGACGTAGGTAAATAGCATTCAAGAAGAAAGTTGCTACTTCCGAAGCAGTTCCTGAAGTGATCGAGGCCGTCTCAGTGTACCGGGTCAAGTGATCAACGGCGGTGACGATCCATCTCTTGCCGTCTGATGTAGTTGGGAGGGGTCTGAAGAGGTCAATTCCGACGACAGAGAACGGCTCTGATGAACAAGGAAGTGGTTGTAGGGTCCCGACTGGAGCGGTAGTGGGCCGCTTGCGGTGTTGGCACAGTGCGAACGAGGCAATATATTTAGCAACCTTCGTGGAAAGACCTGCCCAGAAGAATCGATTGCGGATGTGCTCGTATGTTTTGTAGTAACCCAAGTGTCCTGACGTCGGGTCGTCGTGGGAAGCGCGCAGGACTTTGGTGCGTAGTGCGCGTGGTACGACGGGAACCCATCGGTGGCCTTCCGGGTGGAAAATGTATCGATATAGCACATCGTTCTCCAACTTGAATAGTCGGAGTTGTTTCCGGAGCCTGCCATTAGGGGAAGATGAAGCGCCGGTAAGCCGACCGATGATGTCAGTGCAATAAGAATCGGCTCACCCGTCCGTCAGTAAGTACTGACGGACGGGTGAGCCGATTCTTCCCTACCTTCATCCACCCGTCCGTCAGTAAGTACTGACGGACGGGTGAATGAAGGTAGGGAAGAAATGGCTGATATCGATGAGGCGTCCTCGTATAGCCAAGTTGACAACGGGATGTGACGTGTGCCGAAAACTGCGGCCAAGGACATCGTGACAAAGCGTCGGCATCTTGATATTGTCTTCCAGTCTTGTAGATAACGTCAAAGTCATAAGATTGTAATCGGAGAATCCAGCGGCCAAGTCGTCCGGATAAGTTTTTGATTGTGGACAACCAGCAAAGAGCATGGTGGTCTGTCACAACAGTAAAATGTCGACCATGTAGGTACGGACGAAATTTCTGGATGGACCAGACAACAGCTAAGCATTCTTGTTCGGTTATCGAGTACCTCTTCTATGCAGAGGTCAGAGTGCGGCTTGCATACGCGACAACTTTCTCGCGAAAGGCATGGTCACGCTGGAGGAGTACGGCGCCGATTCCTTGTCCACTAGCGTCAATGTGTAATATCGTAGGTGCCCTGTCATCGAAATAACAAAGCACCGGTGGGAATGTCAGTGCCTGCTTGAGTTCTTAAAATGAGGCTTCGCAGTGATCATACCAATCGAAGGAACCAGTACTAGCAAGGAGCTTGTGTAGAGGAGCGGCTATAGTGGCAAAGTTGCGAATGAAGCAGCGAAAGTACGATGCGAGTCCAAGGAAACTGCGTAGTTCTTTGGAGCGAAATGGTCGCGGAAAGTTGAGGACTGTGGAAATTTTGTCCGGATCGGACTGGATGCCTTTTTTACTAACAAGATGTCCTAGAACTTTTATAGCTGTGTTGCCAAAATGGTACTTTTTTGTGTTTAGTTGAAGTCCGGCATTGGAGAGATATGTGAGCACTTGATCTAGGCGTTGCAGATGATCAGCAAAAGTGGGAGAAAACACGACGATATCATCGAGGTAGCATAGACAAGTTTTCCACTTGAGGCCACGAAGAACAGTGTCGATCATCCTCTCAAATGTGGTGGGGAGCATTACATAGGCCGAATGGCATTACGTTAAACTCGTAAAGACCATCCGGCGTAAAAAAGGCGGCCCTTTCTTTGTCTGCTTCGTCCATTGGTATTTGCCAATACCCGGACCAAAGGTCAAGGGTGGAGAAGTATTGGGCGCCTTGCAATGAGTCAAGTGGCATCATCTATACGGGGCATCGGATATACATCATTTCGCGTAATCTTGTTGAGCGCGCGGTAATCAACACAAAATCGTACCGATCCATCCTTTTTTTGTACCAACACAACGGGTGATGACCAAGAACTGGTAGAGGGTCGTATGATGTTTCTTTTTAGCATATCGGTCACGTTCTCCTCAATGATTTTGCGCTCGGCCAAGGAGACTCGGTAGGGACGACGGCGTACAACAGTCTGACCTTCAGTGTCGATGCGATTATGCGCAACTGTGGTCTGTCCTAGTGCCGAAGCATTGCGTCGAAGGAGGCCTGGTTTTTCGTTAGCAAATTTAGCAACGCCTCATGTTGAGAAGCAGAAAGGTCAGGATTTATCCCGGGAGCAAAGGAGGAGAAAGTAACAGACTGGGCCTGTTGTGCTGAGCTGTCAAGGTGTCAAGAGAGACCAAAGATACCGGTTGGGTTCCACATAACATGGCACTGCAGAACCTTGGGGTAGGAGGACAGGCTCTGGGGTAGAGTTCAGGCCAAGGATTATCGCAGCACTGTCTTTGAACCGCACCAGGCTGGAGGGGACTACAACGCCTCGAGCTAGACGCTCCTGGAAGGGGTGATAAGGACGTCACCATTGGCAATAATCGGAGAAGTGATGGTGATGAGTAGCTCCTGACCCGGGAGCAGTATGGATTCGGAAGCTGTGAAGAAACGCAATGGTTTTTCGTCGACGCCTTCGCTGCAGTGATCGGTCTCGGTCATTTTGACTACACGTTGACGGCAAGAAATTAATGCAGATGCTGATGAGAAAAAGTCCCAACCTTAAATTAGTTCTTAAGCACATGAAATTAAGACAGCGAAGGTGATGTGAGGACGAATACCATCAATGAAGACACGCGCTGTACATTGGGCCGATGGTCTAATTATTTCTTCATTGGCCCCAATCAAAGATGATGCAAGGTAGGGTGTCTTCACTTTTTGCAATCGAGAACACAAGTCGGCACGCATAACTGAAATAGTTGCTCCCGTTTCCGCCAAAGCCAACACCCGCACACCTTGCACAGTTACCAATACATGTTTGACGGTCGTTCCGGAGGACTTGGGTCATTTCGCCGCGATGCAGTTTTCCCTCTAAAATTTGCACTGTTTAGTTTTCCGATCGCTGGGCAGCCAGTTGAGAGACAGGCCAAAGTGGTGAAACAGAGCGTCGGAGTGGCGAAGGGGATGCACGCCTACTGTTGGTCGTGTTAGAAATGCGCACAGGGGATGGTGATTGGTGGTTGGCGCGACTGTCGGCATAACTGTAGTAACCTCGAGCACATGTGTCGTCTCGTTCAAAAGCGGCATAACCACGACGTTCATCTTGCTGCCGACGTCGACATACCCGGGAAATGTGTGCTTGAATTCCACAGTAGTAGCAAATAGGACGTAGAGCCTGCTGGGACGAATGGTAGGTTGGGTTCGGTGGACGGGCGACTAGAGGTGCGAGATGTTCATGATCAGGCACAGGTGGTGGTACTTGAGACGGCGATGGTTGCATTTAAGCGATCTGTGCATACGAAGCGGGTTGGGGGCATGGTGGAGCAGAGTGGGTGCTTTGAAACGCTGAGATTTCTTCCCTAACAATGCCACGCAGATCACTGGAGGTGGGTTGAGTGGGAACGTTGTTAGAAGGAGGTAAACTGCAGGCTTGCCATTCCTCAAGAATTATGGCTCAAATGATGGATCGGAGCTCCATACTGTTTCCAGGGGGTTCTCAGAGAAGTCGGGTCGCAGGCGGATTGACTGCAAGGTATCAAGCCGCTGGCATACAGAGACGACGTCGGAAACCGTGGAAGGGTTGTGCGCGACGAGAGCATTAAAGCGGTATGTCCGATACCCTTCAGAATGTGCCGGACACGATCACCTTCGGGCATGGTGTCGTCGATACGGCGGCAAAGTGCAAGCACATCTTCAGTATAGGAAGTGTAGGACTCACCGCAATGTTGAACGCGTTCTGCCAGTTTCTTGCGAGCAACTTCAATTTCACCGTCAACTCAAAGCCTCGGTCATAGCCTGCCAATCATTGATATCCTGAACGGAACGACTACCACTCGTCCGCCTCGCCCTGCGCAGCACGATACGTACGGACGCATCCTGCTCTTCAGCTGAGCTCGTATTTGGCACTACCCTAAGGCTTTCTTGACAGTTTATCGACACGTACGCACTGGTATCACCATTGGAGGTAGCTGATTATGCTAGTCGCCTCAGGAATGTCATGAGAAATGTGTCCCCTATTCCGGCACGTCAACACTCACGCCCTACTTTAGTCGGCCGTGCGCTCCGCGACTGCACCTACGTCTTCGTACGACATGACGCAATCAGGCCACCACTGCAACCTCCCTGCGACGGACCCTTTAGGGTCGTCAAGCGTTGCCCGAATCATTTCGTTTTGTTGCTTAATGTACGCGAAGACGGTGCCTCCATCGACCGCAATAAAGCCGGCTTTCCTCGACACTGACGCCGTCCTAGAAAACCACAAGCCAACCACGAAAACCAGACGAACGCGCTTCGCAATAGCAGAACCTACACGCTGCACATAAGGTTCACTCCTTCGTGCATGGGCTACCTCGCTATGGGGGGGGGGGGGTGGCTCTGGCGAGCCGTCAGCGTCTCGAGGAAGACGAAGAATGTTGCCGCAACTGTCCGCGTGTTCGAGCCAGCACGATAGAAGAAGACGCCAGCAAAAAACGACAGCGTCTCTGGATATCCATGCCAGAGCACGGAAAAATGAAATATGTAGGAAACCAAACGCCGCACGTTTTCCTAGAAGGGCAGGCTCTCCAGTGATTGCCACTGAATTAAGCGTTACACTTGCTTTCACAGGAGAGTGCAGTGCATCCTTCATGTTTTCTTTCAGGAGGTTTCAATTAAATAGTAATAAGTTTTTACTAGGTATTGGTTGGACGCATTGATCATAATCGGGAATGATCATGATCACAATCGATGCAGCGTAATAATATAGCACGCCTCCTTTCGTGGGTTGAAGAACCTAGAACGGCGTTTCTCGTGCAAGGCTTTCGTGCACTGACCCTCACTAAAGAGCCGACGCAACGGGCAATTCCACCTGGCACATAATTGTGAGCCAGCGGATATCAGTTTAATCAGGATTACACACCTGCGTCTATACGGAACTTGCGAATAATGTGGAGCAGACGACGAAAAAGGACGACGCCAGAGTCACTGCGAAATACATTTCTCGAGTCCTCCCTGACAATAGCGCGTATGACGTATGCCTCGAGGTAAGTCCCACGCTGCCGACATGAAGCCGCGTACTCTATCGATGTGCTGTGTTGACGTTTATGTAAACCATTTAACTGTTGTTTTGATGTGGTATGTAGCAGTAGCAGCTGTGTACTGTCAAGTGCGAACGTTTGCGGCGTGCTGAAAAAATAAATAAAAGCTAAAGTTATACGGTCATGCCCCAAAATTCCCGGAAGTTTTAGAGTCATGTCCTCCGTGTCGTGCATGGCCAGCTGATGTCGTCGCGAAGCAGCAAGCTAAGTTTAGCCACAGCGAGTCAAGTTGAAGTGGTCGCCTTTTTCTCGGCTCTCATGTCATGTTTGCTCTATTTTTCGCGATTGTGGCTGTGTTCGTCGGCTGTGACTAGATGAGAAACTGACACAGCATTACACGTGGAGAGCGTCCCTTGGTGTTTTCTGCGTTGTTGTGGGAGCCCACAACACAATACTACGGACCGTGCCGACACTCCCGTGGGGCCCTTTCTTCAATCTCGGAAAGGCAACTTCGCACAGCGAGCGTCTCGTTTTAGCACGCCAAGCTGTCGGGACGGCTCCTAAGTTCCCCGCAGTGACTGCAGAACGCGATGCGAGCGCGTCGCACGCGATCCCGTTTCGGCAAAACACACTCACTCGGCTGTGACCTCTCCCTCTCCTCTCCTCAAAAGTTCTAGAGCTCGCCGCCAGGGCCAGGCCCGGCGTCGTCATCACTCCACAAACTTGAGCTTCGGTTCCCTATTCACCATTTTCATAAACGCCTCCCTGGCCGCCGCCATAGACCTCCTTGGGCTGGGCGAATTGGCGCATCCCCTCGAAAATGCACTGACAACGCTGCGCCCTTTGCCTTTGTACTCCCGCACACAGCTCATCTTGGCGGTGTTTTTTTCCTTCCTGTGAAAAGGTGTATAGACAGTTTCAAGACGGCAAGCGTTGTACCCAAAGAAACTTCCGGTCAGCTCATTTACCATCTCCTAACGTCGAACTAAAAGCACGTTTACAAGTATCTTTCAAGAATAAGAAAGTGCTCTTTATTTTTTTAGATAACTGAAACTGGCGTAAAGTTCAAGGGAATCTCTTATACTTTTTAAGTAGCTCAAGAGTACGTTTACTTGGATAAATTTTGTCAAATAAGAGAAGTGCGGAAAATCAGCAGGCTATTTTCTGAAGCGCTGCTTGCCTATCGATGCTACCAAGGCACATCGGTGGGCGAAACCAGATGTCATGAAGGGCCTGTGTTTGTGAACAGTGAAAGTATCTGATAGTACAGCCAAGGCTACGAAGCCCAAGCACGCCTTTTTTTACTACGCTTCTGCATAAAGTCCCTGAACTCTAACTTTTGTATACTGCGTAGCATATTCGAAAGTACAAAAAGTAAAGCTGTGAATATTATGTTCAAGACTATTCACAATACTAATAAGAAGCATCACCCGTGTAGGTTTTTAGTTCTTTGATGCTTCAATTTTTCTGGTTTCCAGATGCCATTACTCCTTTTTCCTGCCCCGTTAAACAACGATGGTGTCACTCGTTTGCAGCAAGTTCAAATTGAAGCTTCCAAGTTAAAAGGAATGCGTGTTCATCCGGTGATCTGTATTGAACGAGCAGGGAGAAATGAAGACAGTGGTGCGTTGCGAAATATATTTTGTTTCCCCCACATGCAATCACTGAAATATTAGCAGTGAAAGTGGGATCCTATACAATCTAACGGCCTTAAAATTGCTGCCAGCGACCTGCCAGTCTTGAGCAACACCAGCTGCTTGGAAGGAAGAGTACTATTGAAAACTGTACGTAAAACCAATGACCTTTTTCCTAGATGGCGTTGTGTATGTGGTTTCTGCGTGGCTCCACATGTAAGGATGCGTAAATATCTGACAAGGTTCCCTTTATGAGCGGAACTTTAGGACATCCATGCGCACTGCTTTGTATGCTACTTATCATTCTTATCATTTGTGTGCTACAAATACAGGAAGTATTATAGGGGGCCAAATTTCTGGAGCATTTTACTATAGCATGTCTCAAGATATTATGGTGGTTTTGGGATGATACGTAGACCCCATATATCAAGTTTTCAAACAGTGTGCATATGAAAACGGCCCCTGTTTGCAGAAAAAGGCAACATTCCCAGTTCATTTTCCGCCAAAGGTGTATATATATATATATATATATATATATATATATATATATATATATATATATATATATATATATATATTGGCTCCGCCACGGTGGTCGAGTGGTTAAGGTACTCGGCTGCTGACCCGCAGGTCGCGGGATCAAATCCCGGCTGTGGCGGCTGCATTTCCGATAGAGGCGGAAATGTTGTAGACCCGTGTGCTCAGATTTGGGTGCACGTTAAAGAACAGGAGGGGGTCGAAATTTCCGGAGCCCACCACTACGGCGTCTCTTATAATTATATGGTGGTTTTTGGACGTTAAACCCCTAAAATCACTCAACCAAATAAATAAATAAATAAAATATATATAGAGAGAGAGAGAAAGAGAGAGAGTGATAAATTTTATTACCAAGGCTTTCGACTGGTGGACTGGTCAAAACTGTAGGTAATAAAATTGAAGGGAGATAATAGAATTGCTAATAAAATTAAGACAACAGCTAAGTTGTGTTGCTTCTCTTCTCAAGTACGTTTGGCCTATATAAAAAACTTCTATGTATATATATTGATAAGAAGTATCACTACCAAGGAAAACAAGGGAAGCGCGGGTAGAGAATGAAGACGACGTTGCCTCCACTGCGATCCCTTTGAGTGGGTACGAGCCATGGCGGTGGAGATCATCATCAGATGGGAATCGCGGACTCAGCGCCCATTAAAAACACCCATTAAGTTACCTTGCCTTGTGTAACAATTTCGTGCAAGGTGCTGGGTAGGACGAACCCAAAGACGGGAGCTTCACTACCAGGACTTCATCGAAGCCGCCGCTTCGCCGGACTTCCACCTTCGCCGATCGTAATGGCCCAAGAGCAGCCATCCAACGCTTCGAGGCCAACTCCGATGGGTTACGTGCCGTACTACAGAGTGCCGCCAAACTTCGGTGGAACCTCGGGAGAAGACGTCGACATGTGGCTCAAGGACTACAAGCGGGTGAGCAGAAGCAATGACTGGGACTCGAACAAACAGCTAAATCATGTCGTATTCTCGTTAACTGACACCGCCCTCATGTGGTACGAGAACCACGAGGACATGTTCACGACTTGGGAACGTTTTGTTGAAAAAGTGCAGAAGTGTTTCGTTGATTCGGATGCAAAGAAGAAACGCGCGGAGCAGACATTGTCTCAGAGGGCGCAGCTTCCAGGAGAAACATGTACGACATACATTGAATAAATATTGAAGCTGTGCAAGATCGTGAATGGGAGGATGTCTGAAGAAGACAACGTTGGACACGTTCTCAAGGGTATAGCCGAAGACGTGTACAATTTCCTAATTGGGAAAGACTGCTTGAACTCCGTGTCTGACGTGATGAAGCACTGTCGTACCTTTGAATCCCTCAAGATGCTACGAATTTCTCCGAAATTCGGCCGCCTGTCCAACGTCCCCACTGTGGCTAGTGTTGAAATAGTGCCGCCTAACGACCTTGCTTTGACCATACGGCAGATCGTCAGAGAAGAGCTGCTTCAATATCAGCAGACCTATCATCGCCCCAGCGATTTTCTTGATGTGTACGTAAACGAGCCAGAACGTGTGCGGACTCTTGTTTGTTTTCCACCATGGCAACCATCGATAAACGCAGCAGACGCTTATGAATATCAAGGCACACGGCAGGCTGGATTCCCACGTCAACCACTTCCAAACTATGAACGAAGTTTTCGCCCGCCTGTTTACTCAACATCGACTGCCTACAGTGCCCCTGAAGGGCGGCGCCGCTATCCCAAGCCTTCCGAAAGTAGTCGCTACTCTGAGCAGCCACGTGCCCCTCGACCAATTCCGGTATGCTACAACTATGGCGTCCCGGGTCATATTGCACGTTTTTTGTGACCACCGCCCATATCGGCGACGGTCTTGGCACATGTATCACCAACATTTCGACCATCTGCGCTCCACGTCACGGAAACCACGCGCACCTACCGGGTCACGCTACCCCTCGCCGGCCTCTGATCGAAGTTTGACGCCACCACCAGCTCACCGTGCTCCACGATCGCCATCGCCATGGCGACGCGCACGTACCCCGCGGCCGGAAAACTAGTCGGTGCGGCCAGTGGGGTTGAAGCGTCACCCCCGGAAAATCTTTTTAGGCCTGCGCCCAGCAATCTGACGTCATTTCCGGCCGGCCGACTCTCGGGGAAGCCGCAGCGGCAGCGAGCGCAGCGCGGGCGGCGATGGTGACGGTTCGGCGGCGTGGATGTTGACGGTGTTTCGCGTTTGTTGCTTTCCGTTGTTGTTTTGCGGCAATTTCGTTTCCGTGCGTGATGCTGGAGTGATGGGACAATGCCGAATAAGTGTTGTGTACCCGGATGCACCGGCAACTACAAAACAGGAAAGAAGATACAAGTGTTTTCCTTCCCTAAAGACGCCGACGCTCTCAAACAATGGCTACGCGCCATTCCTAGGAAGGACTTCGTGCCGACTTCGTGCACTAAGGTAAGAATTTGAGATGCTCCTGTTCTTAGCTTGTCGTTGCTTGTTCGGGTAGAAATCACCTATGATGGGAAATACTTGAGCGTGTGGCCGCCGGGCCTCGCGAAGCGCTGACACCAGCAGTTGATGAGAATCGCCCAGAAAGGCACGTTCGCAGCAAGGATGGTCAGCTGCGCTTTGTTCACTAACAGTGCCGTGGTGTCGTCCATTCTTGCAAGCTCTCGGTGGAAGCGCTTCGTGGAGTGCGGTGACATCACGCTCCCGTGTTTCCGTTCATGTTGCTTGTACCGCTTAGCGCAGCGCTTTTATTTAGATGCTTGCGAAACGTAGGTAGACTTTGTTTTAGCTACACGGACTGTAAACACGGTCATGCAAACGGGAGCGCATTTTTTTCTTTTGAGAAGTGGCGTCTCAGACGTTCTTGAAACGTTTGTGCAGGTGTGCGCGGATCATTTCGACGCTTCATGCATCGAGAAGAAGACATCGTACACGGATCCAAGGACAGGGAGAGTTATTGAAGTTGCACTCCCAGTACCACGGTTGCGTCCTGGATCTGTCCCAACGGTATTTCCCGGCTGGCCGTCCTACCTATCAGTACGAGACCAGAGCACGAGAGAAACCCCTGACGCCAAGAGGAGCCGACAAGAAGCCTCCCATTTCGCCCGTGCTGTAGAAGAGTCGCTGGCGTCATATGAAGCGGAGCAAGAACGAGACCGGTTTTCGTCCCTCGAAGAACTAAGGGCTCGCCTGCAAGGGGTGTCAGTGTCTCCGAAGTGGACTGTGATTCATAAAGAAGAGTGCTCCATGTTTTTGAACATGATCGACTATCGTGAACCTTGTTTGAATGCGTCATTGACCGTGTTTGCAAACCTTGAAGTCTTTGCCTGCTATCAAGGTTCACCAATCAAGAACCTTGGTAGCACTGTTGTACCAGACTCCGTTCAAAAAGTAAGTTTCTTGCTTGGAAATTTTGAACAACCTGTCGATGCTGTCTGAGGAGCGCTGCACTTATCGCCACCTGGCTCAAGCAATACATTCCCTTCTGGACAAATTGGAAGCCAGCATTGATGAAGGCAAGAAAGAGACGGTGAACGAGCACACATTTCTAATAGTGCTTTGGTGGGGCAAAGTTAGTGCACCTGTGCTTCTCAGGAACTTGTAGGCATGTGGTGATATTGTACGCAAGATGCATGCAAAGACCATCACCTGTGCGCTATACTGAATGCGCTTTGCAGAAAGGAGTAGTAGCTGCTCCTTCATAAAGTTCACCGTCTCTTTCTTGCCTTGGAATTGGAAGCCAGCATTGATGAAGCAAAAACGACAGCGTCTCTGGATATCCATGCCAGAGCACGGAAAATGAAATATGTAGGAAACCAAACGCCGCACGTTTTTCCTAGAAGGGCAGGCTCTCCAGTGATTGCCACTGAATTAAGCGTTACACTTGCTTTCACAGGAGAGTGCAGTGCATCCTTCATGTTTTCTTCAGGAGGTTTCAATTAAATAGTAATAAGTTTTTACTAGGTATTGGTTGGACGCCATTGATCATAATCGGGAATGATCATGATCACAATCGATGCAGCGTAATAATATAGCACGCCTCCTTTCGTGGGTTTGAAGAACTAGAAACGGCGTTTCTCGTGCAAGGCTTTCGTGCACTGACCCTCACTAAAGAGCCGACGCAACGGGCAATTCCACCTGGCACATAATTGTGAGCCAGCGGATATCAGTTTAATCAGGATTACACACCCTGCGTCTATACGGAACTTGCGAATAATGTGGAGCAGACGACGAAAAAGGACGACGCCAGAGTCACTGCGAAATACATTTCTCGAGTCCTCCCTGACAATAGCGCGTATGACGTATGCCTCGAGGTAAGTCCCACGCTGCCGACATGAAGCCGGCGTACTCTATCGATGTGCTGTGTTGACGTTTATGTAAACCATTTACCTGTTGTTTTGATGTGGTATGTAGCAGTAGCAGCTGTGTACTGTCAAGTGCGAACGTTTGCGGCGTGCTGAAAAAAATAAATAAAAGCTAAAGTTATACGGTCATGCCCCCAAAATTCCCGGGAAGTTTTAGAGTCATGTCCTCCGTGTCGTGCATGGCCAGCTGATGTCGTCGCGAAGCAGCAAGCTAAGTTTAGCCACAGCGAGTCAAGTTGAAGTGGTCGCCTTTTTTTCGGCTCTCATGTCATGTTTGCTCTATTTTTCGCGATTGTGGCTGTGTTCGTCGGCTGTGACTAGATGAGAAACTGACACAGCATTACACGTGGAGAGCGTCCCTTGGTGTTTTCTGCGTTGTTGTGGGAGCCCACAACACAATACTACGGACCGTGCCGACACTCCCGTGGGGCCCTTTCTTCAATCTCGGAAAGGCAACTTCGCACAGCGAGCGTCTCGTTTTAGCACGCCAAGCTGTCGGGACGGCTCCTAAGTTCCCCGCAGTGACTGCAGAACGCGATGCGAGCGCGTCGCACGCGATCCCGTTTCGGCCAAAACACACTCACTCGGCTGTGACCTCTCCCTCTCCTCTCCTCAAAAGTCTAGAGCTCGCCGCCAGGGCCAGGCCCGGCGTCGTCATCACTCCACAAACTTGAGCTTCGGTTCCCTATTCACCCTTTTCATAAACGCCTCCCTGGCCGCCGCCGTAGACCTCCTTGGGCTGGGCGAATTGGCGCATCCCCTCGAAAATGCACTGACAACGCTGCGCCCTTTGCCTTTGTACTCCCGCACACAGCTCATCTTGGCGGTGTTTTTTTCCTTCCTGTGAAAAGGTGTATAGACAGTTTCAAGACGGCAAGCGTTGTACCCAAAGAAACTTCCGGTCAGCTCATTTACCATCTCCTAACGTCGAACTAAAAGCACGTTTACAAGTATCTTTCAAGAATAAGAAAGTGCTCTTTATTTTGTTAGATAACTGAAACTGGCGTAAAGTTCAAGGGAATCTCTTATACTTTTTAAGTAGCTCAAAAGTACGTTTACTTGGATAAATTTTGTCAAATAAGAGAAGTGCGGAAAATCAGCAGGCTATTTTCTGAAGCGCTGCTTGCCTATCGATGCTACCAAGGCACATCGGTGGGCGAAACCAGATGTCATGAAGGGCCTGTGTTTG